>JAYXIM010051251.1:0-57466 GCA_037575425.1 Anastrepha fraterculus
TCAAAAGACTTCAAGATTTCTTATCATAACAAATCAAACAAAAACCTCTGTCGAGCGGATGAGAACTCCTCATAGGCGGACAAAATATATAAAATGGAAAAAGGGGATTTCCCAAATAAAGTGTGATTGGTGTTTTGTCATGCACATATTTGTGGGTGTTTGGTCGAGCTCCTCCTCCTATTTGTGGCGTGCGTCTTGATGTTGTTTAACAAATGGAGGGGCCTACAGTTTTAAGTCGACTCCGAACGACGAATGGTTTTTTTTATGAGGAGCTTTTTCATGGCAGAAATACACTCGGAGGCTTGCCATTGCCTGCCGCTATAGTTAGAAAAAACTTTTTCTTCATTTTGGCGTTTCACGAAGATGCGAACCAAAAAAAATATTTCTATCATTTGGTGCTTTATGCCCACAATGGGGTACGAACGCGGTCCCTCAATAAAAGTATTTACGCACCAACCCATTCGGCTAAGGCGGTCAAACAATTCTACATTAACAATTTTATCTTTTTTTAAGTCTATCATTCCAATTCTTACCTTTTCTGCGCAATTTTCAGCCGAAACTGCACTCAGACTGTTCTCTATGCGCGCTAACCGTTCAGAAAGCGAAAGCAGCAGGCTTGTAATTTGACCCACGTCGTCAATATAGGTGCGGCACTTGGTTGCTTCTATGGGACGCACTTTGTCCGTCAGTTTGGCAACCAGACTGTTGCCCAACTCATCGTTCAGCTCGGCTTCCTCCTTGAGCGTCATTTGCTCCTTGTTAAGTATGCGTATTTTACGGTTAAGTTGCTTAATGAGTTCATCCTAGGAGAAATGGTTTATTAGAATTTCAATGAAGCTTTCACCTATTACATATTTAACTTACCACTTTTTTCTTCAACAAATCACATGTTTCGGATTCGCTATCGCCATTTGTCAGTAATACCTCCACCTCGGCATATTGTAATTCCACTGTCAGCTTTTCTTGGGTGTCGCGTCCCTTCATGCGCAGCAACGTTGACGTGCCTACATCTCGTTTAGCTGGCCGTAATGGCACATTCGGATTATACAGATTACTAACATAGTCAGTGGACGATTTAAATGAAGGTGGCGCTAAGATTTGCACCAATTTTTCGTTGGACGCCAAAAGTGTAGCCAATTCTTGTGACATTTCCTCGCAATCAATCTCGATGGGATGGCGCTGGCGAGGTTGTAATGTAATGCGTTGTTGCTGCGCCTCCTCCTTGGCATGCGGTTGCTCGGTGAGCCGTGTATGCTCCTCAACATCGTTGGCAGCAGATGCCAGATCATCGTCGGTTTGCGAAGCTGCCTCTGTGGTAGTGGGATTCACACGTAGTATGATTTCGCTACGCTGCATCAGTTTTAAGCTATCAGTGCTGGAGCTCATCGGCGTGATTTGTGTTGCAGTGAGGTCTTCACTTGTGGTATTTGTGCTGGCGACGGTTGTGGTGGCGACTGGTTGAGGTAGCACAGCGCTTGATGTTGACGCGGTTAGCGAGGAAGGTGTATTTGTGGGTGATGTGGAAGTTTGTGTGGCGCTGGCATCCGCGATATTGTTTAGGTTCTTGCGAGGTTCTATAGTTTCTGTACACACAGTAGCATCTGAGCGCGTCTGCTCTCTCGCCACTTCCATACTACAATCACTAGCTTGCTTCGCGGAGCTTTCGTTTAATTGTGCGCCCATGTTCTCGGCTGTCGTTGTGGGTGTTGTTGTTGTTATAGATGGCGTTGAATTCAAAGTCGTTCTCGAGCCATAAATACCAATTAAACTGCTTTCGGACAGATGCGCCGACATCAGTTTCGACTGTAGCTGCGTAATTTTCTCGATGTTTTCGCGCAATGAATCCTTGCGTATAACGGACTTTACAGGCGCAATAGGCGATGTTGAAAGCGTAGCTGTGACCAATTCGGCGCGAAAAATGCGACCTTCGCTGCCACTCGTGCTGCCACTATCACTCGAACTACCAAGGCTAGAAAGCGGCTTCATGGAAATCAGCTGCGGCTGATGTTTGCTCGGACTACTAAGATTACTCTCCGATTGCGCGGGCGACAACACTGTGGCACTTTCGCTCAGCAATGCGGCTGTGGTCTCCTCAATAGTCGGCTCCAGCTGTTGTGTACGCTTTAAATCCATCGTGGACTGGGACATAAATTTTGTGGGACTATTATTGGCGTGGCTAGGATGATATAGGCTACCGCTGTGCGGGTTACTATGCACGTCATACGACTGAGATCGACTGTAATTGGGCGCTTTGCTGCCGACATTGTTACCGACATTGCTATTGTATGAGTTCATAGTTGGCGTGGAGTAGCGGTGCTGTGTGGGCGGATATACAGGATAACAATTGGGTGTCGCCGCCTGCTGTAGCTGCTGTTGCTGTTGCTGTTGGACCGGCGTGGAGACACTTGATGAGTTTAAGTTATTGTTGGAACCATAGCGTAGTGGCGAAGCATTGGCGGAAGTGGGAGACGAGGGTTGCGGTTGCAATTTAGCTCCCAATGGCAGAACATCTGGCAAATTGTTAGGCATTTTGCCATTATTATGTGCATTGAGTATGTCGTAGGAAGCGGGTTTCGTGTTCGCCACCAAGTCCTCGTTTGAGGTGAGCGTAAGTTTGTAACTGCCATGATCCGGATCCAAATTGTTGAGCTTCTCAAGACTCTGGCGTGGCAAATAGGAGGCCTTCGAGTTGCATCTACAATAAAGAAGAAAAAATGGGAGAGGATTTAAGGAGATGCTTCTAAATAATTCATGTAGGCAGGTATGTAAGTCACATAAGTCACAGCTTAGTTATGCGTAGTGGACAAGAAGACAAGCAAATGCCCACTACTTGCATGTTGCTGTCAAATTGACATTTTTATTTATATTTATTTTCTTCATTCACATCTAGTGGGCCAGTGGGCGGTAGAAGTGACTGAGTATTCGCGATATTTACTATCGTTAATGGTTGGTTGGCTGGCTGGCTAGTTGCCTACTCGGTTGGTATGTGTGGAACGCGCCAAAAAAGGTCGCGCCGTACATGCTACATAGTACAAGCATACAAGTGGCAAGCGGTTAGCTGATTGTTCGCCAGCTAACTTCTTCTTCGCGCATTCATAAATTGCTTGTATTCACACGCTCCCGAACCAAGTGGCCAAGTGTAGGCATTTGATGCGTGTCTAGTACCCGTTGGCCGTATTTGGCGCACTGTTGCCTAGTTAGTTAGTTAAACGTCTACAATTCGGTCCATACTCTCGCACACATACATACAGACATACATACATGCATGTCGTAAAACACGGAAGCCCTGCATCGCCACGCATTAGACAATCAATTTGTGGTTTTTAGTTGACAGCGACATACAAACACACACACACACGCGCATAAATGAATGCAATGAAGAATATACTGTTAGTTTTGGTATTTTTGGCGCTCTTGGACATGCAGCAACAGTAGATTTTTAATTAAATGTGAACGCTTAGGAAGCCGCCTTTATTGCATATTGCGAACCTGTTGGACATTTTGGTTAATTATCATTAGCTGACAAGCGTTTCATGTATTCTGAATGAATTTGTGAAAAAAAAAATATTATAAATACAATTCTGCCCACATAAAAAAATCATTTTAGGTTAGGTCAGGTCAGCCAGCCGGTCAACCAAGCCATCACATAGACTTATTGGTCCTTAGCGGTGCCAGCTTGAATCTAACGTTTCCGTGTGGTGGGCTTCTTGTAATAAGCCTGTGTCTTTTGCGAGTCTAAGTAAACTCTGAAGTTCTAACCCCGAGCGGCATTCTAACCTCTCATATTGTAGAGCTCCTAAACATTTCATTCGGGTTCTAGCTAATGCAGGGCAAGAACATAGAAGGTGTTCAAGAGTTTTCCTCTCTTCTAAATAGTTCCTTGCAAAATCTGCAGCTATCATTGTTTGCAATTCACATCTTGTATGAGTCTGCCGCTAACAAATAATTCTGCTTTCCTTTCTAGATAGGGCTAGTACGAATCTGGCGTATTTATCTGCATTCTGTGTACTAATGATTTTCGCGGTTTTACAAGTGGCTAGAATATTCCACCTCCTGTCTATCCGTGTTTTCATGTCCGCAGCGATGTCATTGTATACCGTATTTGAAGGTTTCAGTATGTCGTTTTCTTGTTCGAATTGTCTGTAAACAGCGCTTTTCTTTCTATGGCTTCCCTGGTCCTAAGACCGTTTCTAGATGAAATTTCATATGAGTTTACTGCCTTTATTGCCGTTTGACTGTCAACGTATGGTATATATTTATGTTGGATGTCTTTGCTAGTGCTATTTCTGCAGCCTTTCATACCGCAAAGACTTCTGCTTGAAAAATATTGCAATGGTCAGGGAGCTTAATTGCTGCCTAATGTACAAGCACTGCGCCATAAATCCCTGCATCTACTCCGTCCATCATTTTCGAGCCGTCAGTAAATATATTAAGCGTATTGAAACCTATTCATACCTCTTTTCCACCCCTCTTCTTCTATTCTTGTTCGGAATCTCTTCACCCAATTGTATTTCGGAGTCATATAGTCCGTATTGGTCTGATAACTCATACCTATTGAGCTATGCCCGAATATTTTACAGGTAAATCCACCCGTTGTCTTAAATTTTGCGGCAGATCTAGCTTCCGGCGCAATGCCAATCGGTGATAGGTTGAGTATTCTTTCAAATGCTGCCGTAGGAGTAATTTTAATTGCCCCTGTCGTGCAAAGTGCACGAAATTTAAGAAAAATCAATATTTGTGCTGGATTTACCATATTATTAAATACAGAATTTTATCAATATTGCGAAACTTAAAAAAAAAATTGTGACCCGAGTTTTGGTCTACAGTTGGGGTTTTACTATTCTGAATGAGTTCTTTCATTTGCAATTGGTTTGGTTTGGGCCCGAAAATTGCTGTCACACAGTGTAATAATTTGCACTAATTTATTATCATATGAGGCCTTTGTTCGACTTTTCGACTAGAGTGAGAGCTTACTTTCAAGAGAAACATGAGAATTTTTACCTAAATAATATTGTCCTTAAGTGTCTTGACGCTTCTCCCGGTAACCCTGTATTTGCTTTTAAGGTGTTATATACAGTTAGAATGTTCAAAAAATCGAGTTTTTAAACTTTATTTTCTTAATGTATATATCTTTAAGAATACACACAGAAAATTTAATATCGTTCCGGTGAATATTTTCGAAGTTACCCGCAAATTTGCAAAGGCATTTCGGATTGCTTGAAAGTACAAGGCTGGAGCGGCAGCGCTTACCTGGAATGCTTATTTGCTGAGCTGAGTTGACTTAACCAGTAAGCGAAATCAAATCAAAAGAAGATGAACATGAATAAAGATAAGAAGTATGTACGTATTTTTATATGTATGCGAGGCGATGAGGGCGGAGAAAATGCAGTATTGAAAAGTTTCAATAATTGCATGGCTTACCTTTCTTTTTTTATAAAACCAAGAATGCTCTGAAAAAAAAGAAAGAACCTCGCGTCTATGAACCCTTTACCTACCAGCGATTTTGTTCAATATTCTTCTTTTTTTTTAATATTTGGTATAGCTAATAAACATTTTCTGGAGGGAACTAACATCCGGATGGTAGGCAATGCCAGTTTTATGCGGTTGAGAAAGGCTTAAATTAGGTTAGGTTGAAGCGGTTGTCCACTGTGGGATGCACTCAGGATGGCACAGAAGGTGCAAAATCATCTCAACCTTTTCCTCATCTAGACCACATCCGCAGAAGTCATTTGTTTGCACACTCATCCCCTGGGCATGCCTGCCTATGAGGCCCCGTTATAACTGAAATTAGAAATTCGGCTTAGCAGAAAATCTATTCGTTTGGCATTGAAAGTCAGTCACAATGTGGTTTCTGCGATTCTGCATGTGGTTTCATTACGCTATTTTCCATTCGCATAATGTAACGCTGTCCGTTTTATGCACCTGCCTATTGTAAAGATTCCCTTCTAATATATTTAGATGGGTAAAAGAACAGTGTGTTATTGTTTTTTTTTGCACATGAAAGGTAAATTTTTCTTTTTCTCTCCACAAACTGGAAAATATTTGAGAGTGGTAGTCAATATAAGCGGCTAAGCCAGGTAGTAAACTGGAGTGAGTTCGTTCATTTATTTTTTCTGTAATTTTTTCATGAAAATGAAGTCTTCTAGAGAAATAGAAAATCTCTTAACATACAAGTCTAGAACAAAAGAGCGCAAAAATGTTTTTTAAATCAAAAACCGCTGAAACGGATGAAAAAAGTTGCAGTGCCTCGGCGAAAAAATTTAAAGAACAAGAGGAAATCTCAGTTCCGCGTTATCCGTCTGTTGAGTATCACATTTTAAATTTTATAACAGTATTTGCAGCAATTTCTGAATGTGTCAAATGTTGGACCTGTGACGGAAATTTTAAGTTTCAAACTGCTTCTGAACGAAGACTTGGTTTTAAAATTGTTTCGCAGTGTGATAAGCGTGCAGATCGTAACATAAATTCTAGTCCTATTGTTGCGCACTTTTAAGAAATAAATTGACGATTTATATTTGTCAAGAGAGTCCACGGGTTAGGATTAAAAAGTGCAGCAAAATTTTGTGGATTAATGGACATGCGAGCTGTGGCTCTTATCATGCGCGTCCTAACGTATGGCGCAGAAGCGTGGACGATGACAACATGCGATGAAGCGACGCTTAGAGTGTTCGAGAGAAAGATTCTGCGTAAGATTTTTGGACTTTTGCACGTTGTCAACGGCGAATAGCGCAGGCGATGAAACGATGAGCTGTATGAGCTTTACGACGACATAGACATAGCGCAGCGAATAAAGATCCAGCGGCTACGTTGGCTGGGTCATGTCGTCCGAATGGATACAAACGCTCCGGCTTTGAAAGTATTCGATGCGGTACCAGCTGGTGGTAGCAGAGGAAGAGGAAGGTCTCCTCTGCGTTGGAAAGATCAGGTGGAGAAGGACTTGGCTTCACTTGATGTGTCCAATTGGCGCTGGTTAGCACGAGAAAGAAACGACTGGCGCGCTTTGTTCAACTCGGCCAAAATCGTTTAAGCGGTTATCGCGCCATTTAAGAAGAAGATCTGTGTTATCAACAGACCACTTACGATTTAATGCATTTAGTTGAAGGCATCAAAATCTTAGAGCAAAATACATTCAGTTCAAGTATCATAGAATATATCCATACTTAAGAAGAAGAAGAAACAGCATCTACAGAAACACATGGGTAGGTCTTTCTTTAATCTCTTCAGGTTTACGCAGCAAAAAACACACACAGAGTAATAAATCTTAGTGACAGATATGCACGCCAGTGTAGGTATGCAAGTTGCAATTAACGGGAACTCCAATTTTGGTTCCGGGATTTTTATAATAGGCCACCAACTACTAGCGGCTTGATTAAGTGACACAATGACTGTGCGATGCCTTGCCGATAATTTCGTACGAAATGTAATGAATGCGCAATGGCAGGCACAATCTGTCATCAAGGAACCACACGAAACTTGTTATTACCTATAACGAAGTGCGCATCATCAGCTTTTGTTGGCAACGCAAGTAATTAAATTAAAATCGCGCAATAATTCACAACAAATTGCCGCCTTGCGACGCGATGAGTGCGAGGATGCGAGTATGCGAGCTGAAGAAGGAAATTGAAGCGCGGTCGAAGATGAAGTTGCCTGTTGAACGCTGACAACAGATGGCTGCCAACAGTAAAGCAGCTGGTGAATGCAGCGGTTTTTGAATTTTTTTGAGTTTCATACAATGCGGAGATGCGCAAGCAGTAAAAGCAGCAAATATGCGAAAAATGTGGTTTGACTAATGGCTTGTTTTCGGCAACTGGTAAGCGCGCAGCGGAAGCGCGCCTAAATTGAAAGCCGCAAACAAAAGTAAACAATCGAAGTAATAAAAGGCAAAAAAAAAAAAACAAAAAAAATAGAATGCGTCAAAATGAACCGGTAAGTCACCGATTGCGTCGACATTGGGAAGTTGAATTTACACTGCAAGTTTCGTGCCACAAATAAATGCGTTGTTTTTAGTGTAACTTTTGTCACGCATTGCACACACACACACGCATACACGCCTACAAACACGCCACATGTAAATATGTCATCCATTTTCGGAGGCTTGCACATTTATTTGTGTCTTATTTGCGGCAGGTACGAGTAGATGTGGCTGAGCAGCCGACGGCGCTATGCCGCCAATGTGTCGCCACTTGATCGGCGCTTGTCATAATATTGCCAGCCGCGCGCAGCTCAAGCATCGTGTCAGTGAATTGTCGCATTGTTGAGGTCGCACAACGGGTCAGCGACGCCATTAACAGCCAGCCAGCGATCACGATTTGTTTTGCCATCGCATTTCGTAAACAGGCGTTGCAGCGCTTTTGGCAGGCGTGTTGTCGCCAGAGTTGCCGCGTTTATCCCTTAAGCTCTGGCGCGCTACAAAAGTATGCAAATTTTTTGTTACGCTCTTGTTTCGTCATTGGGCAAGTTGGGTTTTTGGCAGGGCGGCAGGAACAACACTCGCCTGCAGCGGGGCGAACTTATGCATGTAAATATGTAGGTAGGTAGTTGAGGCGTGTTACGGCGCTTGTGTTGTTGTATGTATGTATGTACGGATGTATGTATGCATTAACTATTAGCTGGTGGTGGTGGTAGTGCTGTTTGTGCAACAAATTTAAGCGCAACAAATTTGCGCCATGCACATTGACAAGCAACGTCCATTGTGATACGTTTTTCTTCATTGTGTTGCGGTTGCTATTGTGTTGGGAGTGGATTGCTTGCGGCCAGCTGCAGCCGCAACCGCTCCTTGTCATTAATGACACATTGTGGACATGACTTCCTGAACTGCCGCAATACACAAAAAAAAAAAAAATTTAGTATACAAAAAAAAAAATTGCCAAGTCTAGAGAAATGCACGTCTCAAAAACTTTTATACATATATTAGATGTGTTTGATGTTGCAACATCAGCAAAACGCCAATAGCACAATAAGTGTGTGATCGTGCAAAATATTACAACAATGATGAGCTTCAACGATTTTGCAGATGTGAAATGAAATTTGTTTGAGTGCTGCGGCTGATTTGATTCCCTCCTTTTCGAGTTGATTTGTCGTGATTTTAGCGACTAATTAATGTTTTTGCTGCTTGCGGCCGCAAAGAAAGTTTTCCTCTTTCTCTTTTTGGCGCAGTTGATTGCTTCATGTACTCGTTCGTATATGTGCAACATTGTGTTGCAAACGGATAGCAATTGCGTTGGTGGCTAAATGACAGTTTCCTACTCCACACTGGGGCTCCGAAAGCAAATGGCCAACACTGCAGTTGGCCGCTGATCGGCAAAAGTTCAGTAATGATGTACCTGCATAAGTATGTAGAAGTGCATATAAGGAGTGGGGCATACTACTTTATAGGTGTGTGCGTGCCTTAAGTATTGCGCAGAAATGTGCTGTTTTTGGGGGCTACATAAAATTAAATGTTCGCATGCAGTGGCATAGAAAGTTGGCAAAAGCAGTTAAGTTGCACAAAATATTCATGCAACATATTCGATAATAGGCCACGTATGAAATTGCTCATGTTCATGTGCCAAAAACGTAAGCACATACACACACACATACACATGTGCTCGACGAGCTAGTAATCACAGTGATCGTGCAACATATTACGCTAATGATTTTTTATGCGCAGCCTGGAAGGATTTAAATGGTAGCGTATTTGCTTTACATTGCTTGCCTGCTGGTTTACTTCAGTAATTCATAAATTTGTATGTCTGTATGTATCGAATTTTGAGGGACATAATTTGCTATCGAGCTACCAACGGGCATGCGAGGTATTGCATAATGCGCCGATAATTTGGCTGGATATGCCAGAAGTTACTATTTGACCTTGGGGAGTGGATGTGCACCTACAAGGCAGAGTGTTGGGCCGGCGAGCGGTTCGTTCCCCCGACAGTCGGTTCTACGTTATCGGAACGACCCGGATTTGCTATATATTCGGCCAAGGACTGTCACTCCAGCAGCATTTTCCGTACATGTACGGCGAATTGTTTTTGCAGCTACAACAATAACCACCGGCGTCAACCGGCAATGCCCAGCAAATTCCTTGCAAGCACATATCAAGCAGCTCAGGGCCTCCGAGATTAGCTCAGGCATTCCCAGGATTCTGAGACCACAGCATCTACTGTCTACCGGCTAACGTGCGAAGACGTCCTGGCTGGTTGCTGTAGTATAATATTTTTGGAGCTTAGCAAACAAGAGTGACAGCTTGCTAAAACGGCTTCCAGGGCTAGTGCCCCCGAAACTGTACTTTTGTGTGGGGATAGCGACTTGAAGTCGGGACACAATAGCACTGAGAATGAACAATAATTAAAACACAAAAACAACAAAAATAAGGAAGCGAGAAAACAACAGAAGAAGGATGGAAAGATAGGCGCAATGAGGACAGTGTGGATCCAGGACTGGCCTTTAAAAAAAGCAGCCTACTACTAAGATCTCCGCCCGGTAAAGAATGCGCACCGGTTCTGAATGCATCTGGTAGCGGAGCAGTTCATACTGCGCTCAAAACGTCATTGCCTGGTTGTCTCACAAATGGCATCGCGCGCATACGAAAATCAGCGCTCAGAAGGAAGATGCCTTCAGTATCAAAGGGCTACGCCAACCTGCGCTCATGCAACAGTAGAACAGCTCGTTCCTCCCACCCCTGGAAACGGCAACACAGTCCGAGCTGAAGCGACTGTTAAATGTTGTAACTGGTCAATATATCGCTAGTTTTGTTGCTAAGTATACTTTTTCTAACAACATTTTTAGCATTAACAAATGCAGAAGCAAATTATCTGCTTCATTTCTATTCAGTGATAAGCAAGTAAATGATGCCAAGTCCAGAATACTCAAAGAGAATGTCATAAGTCTGAACGAATATGAAAACTTTTCATCAACGTTGTGCCAATCGGTTCGTTTGGAGTTGTTTCGGCTTGGAATAGGCTAAATTTGGAATTAGAAAAGTTGCAAAATAAGTGATTGAAGGAAATTACTTTGAAGGATTTTTATTATTTACAGTAAAATTTGCAAAGCTCAACTTTGGCTGCTTTACTTTAATTAAATATGATCGCTGATATTAACCCTTTGGGGACGGAGCCGCTCGACTATCTAACGTATCATCCCTTGATCGCTTAGCCATCATGCGTAAGATAAAATATAAAATATATAAAAAGCCTGCTGGTTCCTCTGGCAGAGAAATTCGTTCTGACTCTACCGTCGTCTCACATCGTAAGTTTACATTAAACGGAAGATAAGACTTCATCGCTAATGGTCCCGAATGTCTTTGAATGAAAACGTGACTCTTTTACTATGCCAATGCGTATCTTATCGCTCAGAATGACAGACGTCACGAACCTTACAGCTACGAACTAGTTCGGGCGGCTACAGGCCGACACGCGTCCGGAACACGGTAAAACGGCTTGGGCGGCTATATGTTGACGCTCGTCCCTAAAGGGTTAAGTGTGGTCACTCTAGTAATCTAAAAATTACAGATTATTCTCTTAAAGTTATAATAAAAACTATAACTAAATCGAATCTCTGTGCATGAAGCAGCAAAATAATACACAAAAAGTTCTTTTTAATAGCGGTCGCCCCTCGGCAGTCAATGACAAAGCTCCGAGTGTTTTTCTGTCCGGCTTAAAAATGTAGATCCCTCCATTTGTGGGACAACGTCAAGACGCACACCACAAATAGGAGAAGGAGCTCGGCCAAACACCTAACAGATGTGTACGCGTCAATTATTTATTTATTTTATTCATATATAAATCTTCCAACTTACACTTTCTCATTTCTTAAGTACCATCAGTTACGGACACAACTACTGAAAGCTGCAGCAATCAATTCAAACAGTATTGAAATATTAAAAAAAGGTAAGTCAAAGCGCATACGTGCCTGCAGCTAATACGAATCTAGGCAACTATCTAAACCTACAGTAAAACCACAATACGGAGCACAGTGTAACGTGTTTGGCCAGAAATAGTAAAGATGAAAGTGGTAAGTTTAGTAAAATTTTGTTGGGAAGTTTGAGTTAAATTAAAAAGCGGCTTTTCAATATAAAAATCCGACACACCCGTTAAGATCTACACGAACGGATCTAAAATGGACACCGGTGTAGGATCAGGGTTATATTGCGAAGAGCTTTTTATCAGTGCATCATTTAAACTACCGGATCACTGTAGTGTTTTTCAAGCGGAAATAAACGCTATTCATAAAGCCTTAAAATGGTTGGAGATAAACAGAGTATCAACAACAGATATCTGCATTCTATCAGACAGCCAAGTTGCCCTACGGACCCTGGATGCATTGCAAATGGCATCAAGGAGTGTCTTACATTGTAGCCAATCTCTTAATGAGTTGGCCAAACAATATCGTATTATCTTATGCTGGGTTCCAGGCCACAGAGATATACCAGGAAACTGTAGGGCTGACCAACTTGCAAGAGAAGATACCTGTACGCCAAACATAAGTAATTTTATGGGGGTACCTCTTGCAACTTGTAAGCTTCTTCTTAAGGACGCACTAATCAGTTTTGAAAACCAAATATGGATTAGTGCCAATACCTGTGAAATTGCTAGGCAAACATGGCCAAGACTAAATCTACGTCTGTCCAAGAATACTAAAAAATTGAGTAGAATTAAGCCTTAGTAGGGCACTCACAGGACATTGTCTCATAGGAAATCAAGCAGGGAGTTTAGGAGTTTACATGCATGATTTCTGTCGGAGCTGCAGGAATGAGGAGGAGTTGGAAATAATTCAACACCATCAGTGAGTAATGGGCTTGTGCTTGTGCACCAATCTGCAAAATATTTTTAATTTATGGTTTTATATGGAAAACCAATATGGCAATCAAATTTTATCAAAATCGAATAATTTTTATAGTTTGCGCCCACGAGAGTGTGAGGCGTGGCGGTAGGTCAAATGTGCTCATATTCCATATTTCTTTTTTTCTTAGTGAAAGTTGGCCATAAATAAAATTTCATGAAAATCGGTGTATGTTTGCTATTTTTGGCTGCCGTTTAAATGACGACGTTACACTGTGCAGAGCGGAAAATACAATTCAATAACAAATACAACCAAAACTTGGTTGCGGTAATCAGAAATGCAGTAGCTGACAAAATAAATTAGCACATACGTTTTTATTGTTATCGTCGGACTTTGTTGCTGTAGTCGCTGGGCTCACCACTGCTGCTGCTACGGCTGCTTCTCTTTTCTCATTTCATTCATTTTATAAATCGCTTTGCGCTTTTTTGTTGTAATTATTGTTGTATATCATTGCGGCCAATGTTGCTGCTGTTGTAATTGCGTTGTTGCTGCGCTTGCGGTGGCCGCTTGCGGTGGCTGTTTGGTTTTTCTTGCTTCCGCAGTCTTCTTCATCTTCGACCGCATCTCGCTTTTACCATCTTCATTTCGATTGACAACATGGCGTTGACTTCAGTCCCAGCCGTGTGAGCCATTGAGATATGCTCTCAACTTTGCGTGCTGCAAAGACATCTGTTTGGCCTGTGTAGCAAGCCAAGAGTTGGTAGCAGCTTGCAACAGCTGGTAGTAATTTACCCATCACACTATTGGATGGGGTATTTTTTGTTTTTTGTTTTTCAGTTTCATGACATGATCTTTGTAATATAATACAAACAGGCTTAGGATCGGCTTCTACTAGAATTCATGTTGCACATTGTCTACAAGCTGCAATCGGCTAATGGCTATTAGAAATAAATTACCTTTCATTTTGATGACCACTATGAGGTTTTTGAAGCCAAAGTTACATGCAGCTTAAATAATATCTTCGTTAGTTCGAGTTCGAGATTCGTATAAGTTTATTAATATTTACTAAGCTTTGAGCCCCTATTTTCTTAATCAGGTAGGTGGACCTCGTCTAAGTTAAACGTTTAATGCCTTAAATTATGAAGGCATAGGTGCCTATATTAGGGTGACTAAAGCATTTTTTTCTTGATGCTAAAGCCTGTTTGTTCGATGCTAAAAAAATTAGACACCCATTTTTTTATTTACCATTGAATTCGCATACGGAAAAATGTAATTTTACATAAATTTTTGGTATAAAATATTTACAAATCGATATTATTTAATCTGCAGTTTTAAATTATCTTCACAAATTTCCAAAGAAAAAATAAACAAATAAAAAATCAAAAAATGATAATCTTATTTTTGTTTTTAAACAAATTCTTTTTTCAAATAAGGGGTAAGGTATCATTAAAAATGTTAAAAGAGATAACTATTTTTATTTTTAAAATTTTTATCATTTTTTTTTAATGTTATTATTTTTTAAATATCTTGAAAGCAAAGTATAGGATATCATTAAAAAAATTTTTTTTGGCCATCTTAAGTACGCGAATATAAAGGGTTTTCCAATAACAGGTGTTATTTTGAACAGCCCGCTATTTCGGTAGATGCCACTTTTGAAGCTGTCATTTTATGATATTTGACAAGTAGAAACTACGCCATTAATAAAAATGGAACGATAAGCGCTTAAACAACGCATTGAAGTGATTAAAATGCACTTTAAAAATGGTGAAAATTTGGCAGAGACGGTTCCTAAAACTCGAACATTTTTGAGTCATCGTGAAGCTCCTTGTCGGACCGCAATACAGAAACTGGTGAAAAAATTCGAGCTGTTGGGACAAGGTAGTGATGTGAAGAATAAAACCCGTGCACGTCGCTTAAGAAAAGCCGAAAATATTGCAATTGTAGCCAAAAGTGTTGAAGAAAGCCCAGGTTTGTCCACTCCTCGTCGTTATTTGGAATTAGGCATTCCACAAACGTCATTTCACCGTATTTTCCATAAAAATTTGTGTCTTAAGGCTTATCAAGTCCAGTAAACACAAGAACTCAAGCCGGCCGATCATCAACAACGTCGTGTCTTTGCTGATTGGGTCGTTGAAATGCATGAAAATGATCCTGATTTCCATCGAAAAATCATCTTGAGTGATGATGCCCATTTCCACCTCGGTGGCTTTGTCAACAAGCAAAGTTGTCGGATCTGGGGCTAAGAAAATCCAAGATTTATTGTTTAAAAGCCTTTCTATCCTCACTGTGACTGTTTAGTGCGGTTTATGGTTCGGCGGAGTCATTGGATCTTACTTTTTCGAAAATGAAGCTGGAGCAACAGTTACGGATGGATACTGGATTGCGCAATCGAGGGATGATTAACGATTTTTTATGGCCGAAGCTGGATGGTATTGATCTGGAAAACATTTATTTTCAACAAGAAGACGCTACGTGCCACACAAGCAACGAAACCAATGATCTTTTACGGGAATAACTCCTCTTATTGGAAAACCCTTTATTACACCGCATCGCCCTACAAGAAGAGAAAGCTCACCGCTGAGTCTATTTTGAGTATTTTTGTAAGACAATTACCCAAAAAGTTCTTTTTTCGCTTTTAACATTTTTTTATACGTATTTTCGGCACTTCCAGTCAGATCTTAAGCATGATATATCGTTGTTGTTGTTTCGAATATAACCATAAATATTTTTCTAATTTTTGTATGAATCCCGAAACTTGGATTTGTACGTTTTTTATTAGACAATGAGCTATACCTTTTTAAAATAATAGTCAACATAAAAAATAAAAAACATAAAAATAAATTAAAAAAATATAGTCGAAATTGGTCTAAATGTCAACTTTGCTTCTCGGGCTGTATGCGCCACATGAGCTGTAGCTGGTATTTCAGACTACATTTTTAACCAACTGAATATCACCTGCATATCAATTTAGTTGATCCTGAATTCGAGTCCAATGTGGACATGAAACATAAAATGAAACAGCAACAAATGCAGGGAAAAGTGTAAGAAAAAGTGTTTTTCGAATATCTCGACAGGCTGTGTCAAGCCTTAAAGTGCATTGCAGCCTGTTTGGCTTCTCAGAAAAAACTAGTGCTGCGGCGGTTTTTCGATATAATTACTGCTATTGTTTCTGTCTAATCCTTAATGGTGTTGCTCCACATTATTACAGGAGAAAGCAACTTAAAAAACATATACAGAAAAAAATTTCCAAAATTTTATTTCAAGCCACAGAATTATTGCAATGAAATGTAGGCTAAAATTGCAAGCAATTTTTGAGGCGATTTTTTAAATCTAAGAAAAAAATCTAAAATACCTAAAATAGAAGGTTGTTTAAATTAGGCGTGAACCACCTTAGTATTGTACCCCGTATACTTGATACGTTTTTTGCGGTGAAACCGTCTCCAGGGTTCCCTGTATAGCCAGCTCATCAGCACAGCAAATTCCCTCTAAGCCGCTGTGACCGGGAACCCAAATGAGGCTAACAAAGCCGCAGCTCTCGAATTTAGTAGGTATCCTTACCGGATATTCTCTGTTAGGTATGCATGATGTGGGCTTCGGATTGCCTCAAGTCCTTTCTGCAGAGGCTGTCTGGAGAACGAGTTGGAATCATCTCAACACCTTCATCTCAGGTGTCTTGCTCTCGTCGGGCAAAGGTTTAGACATCTGGGCTCTCACTTTTTCGCTACACTTGCGAACATGAATCGCCACCGTTGGTCGTCATCCTCTAATCCAAAGCCCCTTCTTCCTGTCTGGTTCCATATGTATGATTCCTACCCTTTTTATTTTCTCTCCCCTCCCTGATACCACACAGGGGGAGGACAACGGACAAATTTTGAAGCAAGGGTAGTCAACCTATCTGATAAGTTACTTTTTTTAAGCTGATGACTCTTGCCACAACAAACACATTCAACTTCTTCTTACTACATACCCTATGCTCAAAAAGTAGCAGAAAGGTGAGGTTGACTGTTTTCTTCGATTGCCAAGCCGTTGTTGTTTTTGTTGTTGAGGTGGTTGAACATTTCCACTGAAATACTCCTAATTAGTGACCAGCACCGTTTTACTACCACTATCTCGTGTAATGATGTCTTTTTTTTTTGTTTCCAAGTCAGATCTATTTAGTGAGGTCCAAGTATAACAGCAAATACTTCATCTCGATGTCTGAGATCTCCTTAAATTGCTGTAGGAAAGGCTTACCGAAGGAGCGGAGTCGTGCCCTGGCTAGCCCCTGACATTCACATAAATAGTGCAAAAGACTTTCCCTTGCCCTTCCGCTTGACAACTTCTGAAGATAGGATTGAAGGGTAGATTGAGGCTAGCTGCATGATCCCCTACTTTCCAATGTCCTGTAAGGGTTGCAGTGATGCGTGAAATGTTTGGCCGAGAACATCCTAGCAGGGCCAAGACGTAGTGCACCATGAGTATCTTCCATCGGGCCAGACAGTCAATAAAGAATATTATTAATCCGTTTTGAAGCGTTTGAGAAATGCTGTACATCGCAAACGGCCGGAAATGTAGGCAAACAATTCTTGGATTTGACCAAACACCAAGTAAATACCATCGGGCAAGCACCGTATTCACCTGATATGGCCCCGTGCGACTTCTTTTTGTTTACCAAGTTGAAGTTATCACTTCGTGGAAGGAGATTCCAGTCGATAGAGGAGATCAAAGAGAATGCGACGAAGGAGCTGAAGGCCATCCCTTCGTCGGCCTACCAGGGGTGCATGGAGGATTGGGTTAAACGTTGGCACATGTGTGTTGCTTCAGGCGGGTCATATTTTGAAGGAGATAAAATAAATTTGCCTGTAATTTAACTCTGTTTTGTTTTATTTAAACATTCCCGGTCTAATAGCGGTCGCCCCTCGGCAGGCAATGGCAAACCTCCGAGTGTATTTCTGCCATGAAAAAGCTCCTCATAAAAAATATATGCTGTTCGGAGTCGGCTTGAAACTGTGTAGGTCTCTCCATTTGTGGAACAACATCAAGACGCACGCCACAAATAGGAGGAGGCGCGCGGCCAAGCACCCAAAAAGGTGTACGCGCCAGTTATAAAAAATAAAAAAAACATTCCCGGTACTTTCTGATCATAGGGTACATCCGTACACACATCTTTTTCTTGTCAGTTTCTATTATTCTTCTTTAGCTGCCGCGGTTGTTGCAACATTGTCTGCGATTCAATTCAATGCAATTCAATTCCACTCAACTTAATTTATATTTGTATTTTACTTTTATTATTATTGTTATTGCTTTTATTCGCTATTGTTTCTGTTTTTTCTCTGTTGCTGTTTTACTGCGATTGCGCTGCGCCGCGCTGCTGTTCTTGCCACATGAAACACCATTCGGAGCTGCACGCCTTTGCTGCTGTATGCTGATTGCGACTATTGAGCATGAAATAATTGTGCGATTGCCTCGTAGCACCACAATATGTTGCAACCTCGCCTAAGGCCTCCACGCTTGCTATTTTGCAATTTCTGTGCTTGTAATCGAAGCAATAATTTTTGTATCTACTGATGGGAAGCCTGCCAATGCATTGTCCTTTGTCGTTGCGGCCATTGCGGTGGTTCGTTCGCTCATACTGGTCTGCATAGGTCAACATGCATATCTACATATCTACTGACTTGCCCCAGCATTGTGGCACGTATATTTCGCATTTCCGCCACTGCGCCTTTTATTGCGCTTTGATCGGCAATACGTCAAGGTGTTTGTTGTTATTGTATTGCCCAGCGACAGCTGTGGTTTTTAGCCAGTCAGAAGCAATGAATTGCTGTCGGCAATGCTGGGAACGACCTTGGCCATGGTGCAACATACCGCATTTATTGCGGTTGAAATGCATGCATGCATGCGGCACACGGGATAAAGAACGGAAATGGCTTTGGGCACTTTATGCAGAGGGAAAAGTTATTGAATTTCTATCCCTCAGGCAGTGACGAGGTCATCAAGCAGCCTTAAGCATTCTTGCACGTAAGCGCAGTGCTGGTGTGAAGGTGAAAAAATTGCAAAATATTTATTGTACTGTGCGAAATTTCACTTTCTGCCACACATTAAAGTAGTCAGTGTGGAAAATCGAAATTGAAAAATTCGAAAAAACAAGCATTTTAATTTGTTAAATAAAATCCACGCAAGAGTGCAATGGAATCATAAAACAACGTGCGTCCACTCCCCTTACAACCTGTTCCACAGATGGCAACAGCAGCGGCGGCTCCAGCGGCTGCTTGTCTGGTTGCTATTCGTGCGTAACGCAGTGGCAACAAGCAATCAGCGTGCCACACACACACTGCTCAATCGATATCGATACCATCTTTGTAACCTCCCTCCCACCTTTCAACTCGTATTCCACACTTTGCCTGCGCGTAGCATGAAAGTCAAGTTCAATTGCCTTGTGTCGCTGGCTGGCTGGCTGGCGGCAAAGAAAGTATATTTGTATGTAAAAGTAGTGCGGCAAAAGAAAGCCTTACAAATTTTGCTATGCAGTCAAATAGCTGCTGCGGCGGTAGCACATTGAACTACATTTGCGCATGCGCTGCCACCAACCAACTACAAACGGCGCCGTAGGCCCAATTTGTATGCGCCACGCGTTTACAACACGCAAAATTTACGAATAGTTGCCGCGTGTGGCGACTTTAGTGACGGTGTGTATGCCTACAAAGGCTTGATGTGTACTTTTATTTTCTACGCAAATGCATATCTACAACTAAATTCGTGTACATACCGCATACCGCATGCAACTCAAGCGAACAACATTCAGTTGCGCCAAGCAAATGCTATCAATAACACCGCAAACAGCGCGTCTCAACCACCAACAACAACTGTAATACAATATTTGATCTACTAACACATTAATTATGCCATTCACGGTGAGGAGCGCTTGGCTGGCGCACGCACGCCTTGTTTGGTTTCATTTTTAAACCGCCACATATTTTTTGCTTTAATTTCATATTTTTTACATGCTTTCGGTACTTTGTCTACATAACGGTGAAAATGAAAGTGTAATGTTATATTACTTCTACGTAGCGCGAGTAGTAATAAAAGTGACTCTTTTATACACATCGATTTTAGTGTAGGAAGCCCAAAATTATTAATTTGCCTATGACAAACACCAAAATGAAGAAAGAGTTTTTTTTTAATAGCGGCTGGCCCTCGGCAGGCAATGGCAAACTTCCGAGTGTATTTCCTTACCATCCAATTCCGGCCATAAAAAATCGTTAATCATCTCTCGATAGCGCAATCCATTATCCATCCGTAACTGTTGCTCCAGCTTCATTTTCGAAAAAGTAAGGTCCAATTACTCCGCCGACCCATAAACCGCGCCAAACAGTCACACGTTTAGGATAGAGAGGCTTTTAAACAATAACTCTTGGATTTTCTGATCCCCAGATCCGACAATTTTGCTTGTTGACGAAGCCACCGAGGTGGAAATGGGACTCAAGATGATTTTTCGATGGAACTCCGGATCATTTTCATGCATTTAAACGACCCAATCAGCAAAGACACGACGTTGTTGATGATCGACCGGCATGAGTTCTCGTCTTAACTGGACCCTATAAGCCTTAAGACCCAAATTTGTATGCAAAATACGGTGTAATGACTTGTGTGGAATGCCTAAAAGAACAACGAGGAATGAACAAACCTGGGGTTTCTTCAACACTTTCGGCTACAACAGCAATATTTTCGGCTGTTCGACTGTTCTAAAGCGACGCGCACGAGTTTTATTCATCACATCACTAACTTGTCCCAACAGCTCGAATTTCTGTATTGCGGTCCAACAAGGTGGTTCACGATGACCCAAAAATGTTCGAGTTTTACGAACCGTCTCTGCCAAATTTTCACCATTTTTAAAGTGCATTTTAATCACTTCAATGCGTTGTTTAAGCGCTTATCGTTACATTTTTATTAATGGCGTAGTTTCTACTTGTCAAGTATCAAAAAATCACAGCTTCAAAAGTGATATCTACCGCAATGGCCGGGTATTCAAAATCACACTTGTTATTGGAAAACCCTTTATATGAACATAGAAAATTTAAAAATTTTACAATAATTTCAAACTCAGTATCCAAAAAAGGTATTTAAGTTAGAAAAGAAATAGAAATTTTTCTGGAATACGAAAACTATTAGGTGTGCAACTAAGTTCTCGCTGTTTTTTTTAATGAAACACAACAATATTCTTAAAAAATGCTTACAAGTGAATCATTGAAAGTATTGCCCATCGCTGGCTACTACTTTTACTCTTCTCTCTGGTAGATCTCGTATACCGTCGCCGTAAAACTGTACATCTTTTGAGGCTATCCACGGATCAAGCCATTCTTTGATGTCTTCATATGAATGGAACTGCTGGTCAGCTGCTAGACCATGTGCCATCGATCGGAACAGGGGTAGGATTTCCCATTTCAGTGTTTCCAGGGAGATTTTAACTGGTTTGTAGTGACAATCAAGCTGCACTGAAAGCCCTTGCTAACCCACGCTGCTCTTCGAAGTTAGTCGGTGAATGTAAGACAAAATTGAACAATGAAACACAACAAAGTTAGTCTTATTTGGGTGCCTGGACATTGTGGTATTACAGGGAACGAGTTAGCTGATAAACTGTCCAAGTAAAGTATATATGTAATATTTTTATTTTTAAATCCACCTGCATGGCTAAGAAATTTAAATATCTATGTAGCCGTAGTGGGAAAAATTAGTATCAAACTTAATGGGCAACAAATTAATATATACATCAAATACGCCAATAGCAGCTTTAATAGGCTTTCAGTGAAAATTCGTCTGCATTTCAGGGCCAACCATTGTCCAAGCAGGTCACAGAAAATAAGCGAAAAATACTTGCACAATGGAGCAGACATGCCAATTGCCAAAGCTTCGACAGCTGCACAGCGAGTATAAATTTAACAAACAAATATAGAGACAAGTACAATAACAAAAAAATTGTTTGTCGCTTAGTTTTGCTACCGCAACAAATTGGATTTACTACGCTCGCTACTTTTTTGTTATGATTTCATTAGATGAGATTGCTTCAATTTGTAAATTTTTACGAAAACTGTTTTTGCTTGTGCATCACGTTAGTGCATGATGTGAATTTTTTCCAATTTACAAATGTTCAATTTGAAAATAGTACACGAATTTAATGCGAAACGAATTCACTGCAATGGACCAACAGCTGGCAGTCATACGCGTACTCGTATGCGTTATACTGATGGCGCATGAAAGAGATGGCAATGGTCGCACAGTGCGTATACTTAACATTATGTAGAGTAGAGTACATACAGCTGCGTGTGGGTAAACTGCTGATAGTAAAATTGTGTCAAACCAAAGTGTGGGAATGTATCAATGACATGGATACGAGTAACGAAACAATGTACTGTTAAAATGCGTGCACATAAACTCTGTGCTGTTTTATTTTACGTTTGTTTTTTGCTTTTGGTTAAACGTAAAAATTTACCACTTTACACGCAGCGCAATTAAATATTTCTTATTCCATATGAGTTATATATTTTGTTTGCAAGCGACAAGAGTTTTTCAAGGTGAAATGTCTACGAAAAAAGGAAACCATTAGAAAAAAAATAAATACATTTTAATAGAGTTAAAAATCTGTGCTATTAGGCTGAGTAATGCCCCCTTGGATTTAATTCTCATAAAAGAGGATTAATGAACTTACAATTCCAGTTCTGAATATCAAAGAAAGTAAAACAAATATTAAGAGCAGTAGACTTCTTCTACTCATTTAAGGGGGTATTCTGGTCTAGAAATTTGAAAAATAGAGTTTGTTTGGCATATTTTTAAAGTTTAGACCTTCAAAATTCGAATTATTTTCGTAGATACAGCGGATTTGGTGACATGGCGTCTAAACCGGCCGAGTGGAGCGAATCGCACAATGAACGCCAGATGTTACCGGATGACTTGAGGACTTCTAGAAAATCGTTTATATCCCACACAACTTTTATTTACTCTATACATATATATATATACTTTATACTTCTATAATAAAGGGTGGTTAAATTTCAAAGGCCGATATTGAAAGTGAACCACACCTAAACGTCAACGACACCGTTGGACTTCTTTCTTTGGGGTTATTTGAAAGAAAAGGTGTACATCGATAAGCCAGCAACAATTCAAGAGCTAAAGGATGAGATAATTCGGCACATTAACGGCATTGAACCTCAATTATGCCTCAGCGTCATCGAAAATTTGGACCATCCGATGGACGGATTTAGACCATCGATATTTTGTTCCATACGTAATTGATCTATATCAATAATATCATTAACCACACTTTCTATACCTGGAAATATATCGCCGATTAATCCAGAGTCACTGAATAGTACGTATTATGATCTAAGTTATTCTATTGGAATTGTTGCTCAAACTTCAAATGCTGAAACTTAAAATTAAGCCGTCTAGTCCAGAGTACCCCTTAAAACAGTGTTTTGGTGTGATTTTCATGCAAGGATAGGCTATAATAGCAACAGAATTTCACTAAATTACTAAGGATGCATTGAACAAATCAAATCCTGTTTTATAGAAAAACAAAATTTAGCTACTAACGAAGAAAAGGGATGGATAAATGAGAAATTTGTGAATGATCAATGATCAAAAAAAAAAAAAAACAATACTCAATGAATACGTGTCTGCGTGTAAGTTAACACAAGCAGTGGCACAAGTGCCCAAACAGCTTAAGTTGTGTAAGAATTGAAATAATAGCGTAAACAAGTAGCTTTTTGGCATTCCAACGCCATTGTCTTCCACACTTCCGCTTAGAATGAAATGTGAGTAATGCAATACTTTGCCCAATCAGCTTTGTAAACAGTTCACTGATCGATCAACAACGATATTAAATAAACAGAAATGCTGATTCAACGGTTCGCGTCACCACTGCGGCTCAAGAGACTAGGGTCAAGTTAAGTAGGGACAAGTTGAAAGAGCGGGTCTAAGTAACGAAAGACCGGACTTAATAAATGATAAAAAAATAACAATTGCGTTTTTTTTTAATGTTTACAAAGACATTATGAAATCTTATATATAAAAATGAATGTTTGTCTGTATGTCATCGATGAACTCAAAAACTACTGGACCGATTATTATAAAAATTGGTATATATATGTATTTTTCCACTGAGAAGGTTTGTAGATTATGCTCATTGATGCCACTCGCCACCAGGTGGCGCTGCAGAGTAGCAACTTCTGTCACGTTCAGCCGATTGCCATAAAAATTAGTACGACTATGTATTTTTATACAGAGGAAACGTAGGTTATATATTTTATACCCGTGCGAAGTCGGGGCGGGTCGCTAGTGTTTATATATATTTATATATATTTCTGATCGAAGCTACAAAATGATGCCATCATTAGTAGCTTAGAAGGTATTCAAAGGGGTGCTAGTCTCTGCATAAGCGGGGCACTAAGGACTACGCCCACGGCAGCGATGAATGTCGTGCTGCACTCATTAATGATTGAGGCCTACAGCAAACAGCTGGCGGCGAAATCGGCACTTAGGTTAAGAGAAACTTCTAAATTAGCCACTAACAGGAGGGATCACGCAAGAAATACTAGACGAATACCGCTTCTTACATCAAACGACAGACTTTTGTAACTTAGTAGAGCTGCATGTAAACACATCCTTTACCACAACTTTCCCAACGAGAGAAGATTGGAACAATGTGGTAATGGACAATAGACGTGGAATCAGTATCTAGACTGATGGTTCCAAGCTAATTGAACAAGTAGGCGGAGGCCTTCACTCTGAGGAAATGAATGCCAACATCTCATTCCGGCTACTGGATCACTGTAGTGCACTTCAAGCTAAAGTTCTGGCTATCAGGGAAGGCCTGCTAGCCCTAAATAAAGGTGTTCTCAGCACAAGAAATATAAAAATATATTCAGATTGCCAATCGGCCTTGAAAACTTTACAATCGCCTAATATCAACTCGAAGACAGTAAAAGAATGTATCGACGTTTTGATAGAACTATCACAGTACTTTGTAAAAACCCTGCTCTGGGTGCCGGGGCATAGAGCCATAGAAGGCAACTGCAAAGCAGATGAAATAGCGAGATTGGGTACCATATTACCGATCCAAGCAGGCAAAGCGAACATACCTATACATTTAGCAACTTGTAAGATGCTTATAGGCAAACACACTATCAGAGCTGCTAACAGCCTATGGACTCAGTCCCTGATCTGTGCAACAAGTATAATGAATGGAACATGGGCCGCACAAGCCGACTGTTGAAACTGAACATGGGAATGAAGAACATGAGAAATTTTCTCGGGGTCCTAACAGGGCATTATCTGATTGCCAAGCATACCAGTAGACTGGGAGCATCCAATAACGACTATTGCAGAAGCTGTAACGACGTTGAAGAAGAAGAGACTATAGAACCCTTTCTATGCGGGTGCATAGCTCTAAATAGAAGAAGGTTCAATTTTTTTCTTTTTGTGTAAATACGCCAACTAACTTTGCATAAATTCACACTTTAAGCAAACTCCCAACAAGGAAAAAGTAATAATACCAGAAAACCTCCGTATATATGAGTGAACATTTGGACAATTGCGACGTTGAATGATCGCATCCGACAGATAAGCAGCTCGTGGTGTTTCCTACTCCCAACCCACATACAAAGCGAGGGACGCCATTCAGCTTTGCAAATGTTGCATTTCAAATGCAGCAGCAACAAATTTGCAACATGCCTCTAAGCTTTTGTACATATGCGGCTATGCCTCAAGTATGTGTGTATGCTTGTATCATAGATATGCCGCGCAGGTACGTATGTAAATTTCGTGCAAATGAAGTTGTTTTTAATGGAAAAAAGGAACAAAATAGAAAATAGCCAAGTGTAAGCGCAGCTGCTGATACAGAGTCTGCTGTGAGCTGCAGACAAATCAGATTTATTGCAAAACAAACAACTACTCACAATAATAGCGGGAGCGACAGCGCACAAGCGTCCGATAGCAATCGCGTAAAACCAGCAGCAACATTTTACAACATCGCTGACAATGACAATTTGAGCAACAGCAGTGAACAACGTGACAATATTACAATTCACTTACGAGTGGCAGGAGGAGAATGTGGGTGAAAAATGGTGACGGTGGAGAGCAAGTAACAAGTAAAACGAGCGGCGAGAGCAAATATTTTTCGCTCTGGGCATCATGCTTGATGGTATGCCAATTCCTGCTGTGCTGGAGGGGAAATATTTCTCTCTGGGCATCTCGCGTGTTGGTATATATTCCTGCTGTGCTGGCTTGCTTGTTCGTGTTGGCGCTAGAGACCTATTTCAGACTATCCACACACAGTTGAGTGTACATTTAGAGTGTGGGAGCGCAGTCTACATTTAATTTCACTCGAACTATGAAAAAGTGCACTCTCATTTTAGGACTTTTGCGAGAATTTGATTATTAGCTTTTTTAGCATTTTTTATATACATATTTAATAAATAGGGATAATAAAATTTATTTTACATATTTTATACTTTGCAAAATTTTAACTTCTTTGTTAATTATTAGCGAAGTTAAGTGACATTAACTTTGGGAAATAGATAGGCCACCCAGCACATTCGACAGTTTAAGGGTGTTTGACTTTTCTTTTTAACATAAAAAATGTATTTCTAATCGCAAAATAGTGACAGTGTGAAGTTTCAATTAGAATCTGAATTTTACTTAATTTAACTGAAAAATACACTTTGTTTGCTCTCTTTTCGGAATTTTTTGTTTTTTCTCTTTGGTTTTTTGGTGATCCGTTAATATACAAGGTAAAGTCCAAAATAAGCAGGACTGGCGACATAGAAATGCTTTTGGTGGCGCCATCTTTCTTTATCAAACGTCCTGTCATTTCTATTTCAGCTCAGTCTTGTTCATTTTGGACTTCACCTTGTATAAGTAAAGTTTTTTCTAAAATATTTATGCGCCCTCTAAAAAATGCGTCTGGTCCTGGACTAGTCCCGGATATCCCACTTTTGATTTCCTTATAGAGAATGAGCATATCCTATGAAGATGCTAATTAGGTATATCCGTTTATACCCGAACAGGCATAAAGTGAGACTAGTCGTCTTCGAAATTCATATCTGTGCATAAATACTTGGGACATGGCATTTCGTCCAATAGTGAACAACAGGTTTAGTAAAAGTGAATTTATATTACTGAATTGAAAGTATTTATGTGCTCCGTAAAAATGCGACTGGTCCTGTACTAGTTCCGGACTAGTCGCCACTTTTGATCTCCCTGTATGGAATCAGCATATTCGATGAAGATGCTAATTATATTCTTTTGTATCCGAACAGACATAAAGTGAGACTAGTCGCATTCGAAATTCAGAATTCATATCTATGCACAGATGAGGTACAGACGCAGGCGAAGACATAGTTTTTATTCTATTTTCGCTTTAAATGCTTAAATTTTGATTT
This sequence comes from Anastrepha fraterculus, assembly GCA_037575425.1. Classification (NCBI taxonomy): domain Eukaryota; kingdom Metazoa; phylum Arthropoda; class Insecta; order Diptera; family Tephritidae; genus Anastrepha; species Anastrepha fraterculus. The sequence goes on from JAYXIM010051251.1 coordinate 27,177, forward strand.
TACATATGTTTTTTTTATTTCTATCGATTTATGGATATAACCTTTTAAAAAGGATCCTCGAACAGAACGAACAAAGGCCGGATGGAGGGCTTAGGCAGATAACCAGCAGGCAGCAGTATTTCTCCTCAAGAATTTACTTTTTATTTTCTTGCAGAATTCTAATAAACTTTAAATATTGCCCTCTTTTTGACACTACTAACCAACATTTTAACATTTAATTGCCACCAATAAATGCGAAAGGAAAAGAAAATCACGACCTTATCTAAATTAGATCAGACATTTGTTTTTAGGCACACTGTGCTTAAACTACGGGCACTGGATCTTGCATACATTTTATAAAATTTGTCACCAGCAATAATTGATTGCCCGCAGTTTACGTTCTTTTGCCAGCATTTTACGTTTTCCTGTTGTTTCTTTACTAACGAAATTCAGCCTTTATTTTTTTTTTTGTACATGCAAATCCGTTTTAATTAAGAAACGGAAGCCTTTATTGGCCCATAAAATATATAAAGTTGCACAAATGTTGCTTTCTTGTCAACTACCTGTATACAATCACGAGGAGGAAAACAATAGCAATAACGAAATGACTATTTACTGTAAAACAACAACAATAGAATGACTAAAATCTAAATAAAAAAGGAAAAACAATTATTGGCTTGGTCTTATACCGCAGCGACCTTGAGAATTCACCAGCGCCACATACATTTTTATTTGAGTTAATAAATTAAGTGATAAAATTTGTTTAATGGTTTTCACAGCGCAGGAAACAATCATTCAAGTGTTGATTACAAATACCCAAATGCCGACGGTTTATTAGTGGAAAGGAGTTTTTGAAGTCTATGTATGCATTCGATTACGGAACACAAGAGGATTTGAGTACAAGTGGCATAACTTTGCGTCGAATAGTGCGCAACTGCATATAAAATTTTTATGTGCCCTGTAAAATGCGACTGGCCTTGGATTAGTCCCGGACTAGTCGCCACTTTTTATCTATTTATATAGAATGCGCATATCCTATGAAGACATACAAAATATTTATGCGCCCTCTAAAAATGCAACTGGTCCTAGACTAGTCCCGGACGCCCACTTTTGATTTTCTTATATACATAGAGTGAACATGTCCTATGAGATGCTAATTGTATACCCGAATAGGCATATTTTGTACCCGAATAGGCATAAAGTGAGACTAGTCGTGTTCGAAATTCGAAATTCATATCTGTGCATAAGTACTTGGGACATGACTTTTCGCCCAATAGTAAGCTACAGGTTCAGTAAAAGTGAGTTTATCTTACTGAATTTAAAATATTTATATGCCCTGCAAAAATGCGACTGGTCCTGGACTAGTCCCGGACGTCCCACTTTTGATTTTCCTATATAGAATGCGCATATCCTATGAAGATCCTTATTGGTGCTGTTGCACACGAACAGGCATAAAGTGATACTAGTCGCCTTCGAAATTCGAAATTCATTTCTATGCACAGCTGAGGTGCAGAGTTGAAACCTAGCCAAACATAGTTTTTATTATATTTTACGCTTTAAGTACTTGAATTTTAATATTTAGATACGTTTTTTGTATCCAATATTTTTCGAAGTAACTTTTATGTTAAGTTCATTTGAAAAATCCTAGAAAGTGAACTCGAACCGCCTTTAGAATCGTAACTATTGTCTGCACATTATGCCATTATTTTCATGCGCGCGTGGTTATTTACATTTTCTTCTCAGCCTTGTTACGTTAAAGCTTCGAAAAAGTAATTCAAAATAATCGAATTATTAACCAATGGCACCCCATAAAAATTGATCCGGGTATACTCGTATAGAGTGATTAATTTTGTGCCGCTTTGTAGTTAAGGTTCTCCAATTTCTATCAAATATGCGCCTTTTCATTTGAAATTTTGTATCCATTTTAAAGCAAATTTCATAATCTCGCAATGAAAGAAGTTCCAATCAGTAAAAAACTGTCTCACCTTATTTTCACATTTTCATTGGCTCGCCTCTACTCATGCCAGTTTTGTACCATCAAACGTTTGACGTGGTAGCAAATTTGTGCCGTGCAGGCTCTCTGAGCATTGTTAAAAACGTATGGCTCTTGCATTCAATAACACCCTTCATATTCGCTAATCTTGGCCGCTTTTAGTCGATCGTTGGATCGATCTTCAATCTGGTCAGTTGTGGACAATAGAGGTGCGAATTATGAGAATCTCTTTCAAAAAAAAAAAAAGAAACTAAATATGTAAAACATTAGAATTAAGCGAATTATAAACATTCCTGCTTTGCCAAATCAGTTAAAAAAAGTGAATAAAAGCCAAAAAACCCTAACCCAATATTTTTCTTTTTAAAAAATTTATTCACTACTTAAAAGTTTGCATTTATAAAAGTTTGCTGCCAGAATAGCCGATTGGGTATATGAATGACATACAGGTAATTTTAATTCCATCTTATACTGGCAACTAATCGTCATGCTATTCCAATTTCTCGAAAACAGATTGTTAAAAATTATGAGCCCGGCAATTCTTTTTGTTGACGGTGCTAAGCTTTTTCTGCCATATGAAAATAATTGCCCATGGACTTTGTATGGAAGTAAATGCGTGAGACTTCAGGGTGAAAATTTGGCATTTTCAAAAATCAACGCTATTTTTTAGTCAACTGACACTTGCAATTTTGAATTTATGTTAAAATTCAATGAGAAAAAATAAAAATCTAAAAATTCTGGTTCAAAGTTCTGATGACATTTTGAAAAATTTTGTACAGAGTTTGAAACTTTGCGTGTTGTGGTTTTTCTTGTAGTATAACCTCCATTTATTTTTTTCTAGTGATGTGGTTGCAATTTTGCAACAGGGTGTAGATGAGAAGAAATGGTAGGGGCGCCAATTAATATTAAAATATCAGCACTGTCTCTGCAACTAATACGCATCCAGATGTGATACGGAGCAGCAGTGACTTCTTTTATATGCCTTCTCATTCGATTTTTTTCAATTTTTTATTTTCTTCTTTGCATTTCATTTAACTAAACTAAAATTATATAATCCAATAACAATAGCACCAAATTACTCTACAAAAAATCTTTGCCAAACAAATATTAGCGGCATTTTAAAAGAGTGCCAATTTATTTAACAATAAAATACAAATCACCTAAAATTAAGTCTTCGCTAAAAAAATCTTTATTAAATACCGTCTAAATGAAGGTGCAAAATAACAAAGGTAAAGAAAGTAACAACATAATAAAAAAGAGAAAAAATGGAAATATAAACGCATAAAAATAAAAGAAAGTCAACAATAAGCGATGGCATCGAGTTTCTTTCCAACGCCTCGGAATGCAAATTAATGTGCATACATAAATTTGGAGATTAGACATTACATCATTAAGCGAATGAGATGAGATCCAGATTTGAGCGAGGTGAATAAGTGAAATAGTGAAGTGAATCAGAAAAAAGTTAATATAGCTAAAGAAACGATAAAAGAAAGGTTGATTATAGATACAAATTGTAAAAAAAGAAAAAGAAACAAAAAAAACCAAAAAAACAAAAAAAACAGAAAAAAGGGCGACTGCAATTTTGACTTGTGTGCTCCTTTTCTTAGAAACGGCCATGAATGATAATTTAAGTCGTAGAGTAGTACAAAATAATATGTAAATATAACTAACCAATTACATAGTTCTCGTCTTCACTCAGAACAGATATACTTGACATCAAGGCGAATCTATTAAAGATGGTGCTGGTGAATCAGCTGATTTGTTTTTTTTCTTTCGCCGTGTCCATATAGCGGCCAGCCCGGAATGAAACAAGGCGAATTCATTCTTTGTTTTCTACTTTTTCCATACTTTGCCGTGACAATCAAACATACAAAACATTGTTGTTGGTCTAGTGCCACCACCTTTAATGCATGATTTCGGTAGCCAAGTAGCATCTCTCAAAATTTTGTAACTGATTTTTCGAACATTCTGTCATAGAAAATAGAAATACAAAAATAGAAATAAAAAATAGAAATAAATTAAGTTTTTCCACAAGAAAACCAATAAGACCAAAAAAAGCTTGAAAAGCATTATGAGAGTCCACAGCGATTGGCATCTTCACACCAGTGGTAAACTAAATTTCAGTGGGTTCATTAAAATAGAAGAAAGTAAATTTTGTGAGCCAAACCAGAAGTGATTGAGAACATCCTCGGTAAGATATCGGGCTATCGGCAAGTAAAAATATAGGAGAATTACGTGGATCGGTGCTTTGCTTTAAAATAAAAGCCACGCAATCGCTTGACAATTTCAAAGATTAGCTGGCAATGTAGATGGTGGCACCGCTTCGAAAACGTACCATATATTGAACGTTGTTTCATCACAAAATACGAGATACCAATGAATAGTAGAAACAGTGGGCTTCTTGAGGTGAATGGAAGCCGAAGAAGGTTAAGTTGACGGCAGTTTATTGTTGTTGTTGTTATAGCAGTAACTTTGACCTGTTAGTTTAGTGTAATCACCGGTCGTCTTCATCCAGCTCATCTAACGATAGGCCCAGGAAACTTGCTGTTTCGATGGGTTGGGGCCCGGAGAGAGGGATGTTAGATGAGTGAGATTGATGGATCATGAGAAAAGGTGGTTAGAGTCGTGCGTGGTGCCATCACATGCCGGACAAATGTTTAATATGTCGGGGTCGATTCCGGATAGGAAGGAGTTTAACCTGCTACAGTATCCAGAACGGAGTTGTGCCAAGGTTACGCGAGACTCACGGGGAACTTAGAGCTAGCGATTTGAGGCCCTTGTTGCGATTCTGTACTTTAGTGGCAATAGCGGTTGTGCGCGCTGAGAAGGAAAGCAAGCTGTCGAAGGTAATTCCCAATATTCTGGGGTTGTTTACAGTCGGAATTGGTGTATCAACGACTTTCACCCTAAGTTACAGTTTGACCTCCTTTGTCCAGGTGGTGAAGAGGATCGCCGTGGACCACGTGGGGGAAAGATGTAGGTTCCTCGTGGTGACGAAGCGAGAAAGGCAAGCGAGTTAGTCGTTTACCTTGGCGCACAGGCCATCAATGTCATTGCCCGACGCCATTATCTTGCAGTCGTCAGCGTAGGAGACCAGGGAGACTCCCTATGGTGGCGCAGGGAGTTTCGAGATGTAAAAGTTAAAAAGCAAGGGGGAAAGAATACCACCCTGCGGAACTCCTTGCTTTATTTTCCTCTGTTTTGAGATTTGGTCTCGAAATAGCACCGACGAATGACGACCATTCATGTAGTTCGCGGTCCACCTCTTCAGCCCTAGCGGGAGTGTCGACTGTAAAATATCAGCTAGTAGCGTGGCATACCTGACTGTGTCGAAAGCCTTTTTTTGGTCCAACGCTACTAGGCCAGTCCTCTCGCAGTGGCGGTTTTGGTTGAGCCCGCGGCTTACTTACCGCGGTGTTAATGACGGCGAGTGTCGTGGTGGTGGTGTGCACTCTTCGGTAGCCATGCTGGTGTGACACGGGGGTCAGAGGTTTCGTAAAGAGTGCGAGTAGAAAGGCTTCAAGAGTATTCATGGTGTTATTCACTTTGGTTACCGTAAAAAGAGTATTTTGCGAAAATGTGGAATCGATTCGAAGTATTGAAGCAGTGAAGGGCTAGTGAAGTTAAAAAAAAAACTGCATACTCCGAATTTTTAAAACCTTTCAGGTCTGAAACCTTCAAGATCTGCCAGCCGGCACTAATGAAAATATCGATGTTAGGATCACAAAATTTAATAAACGGGCTTATGTTACTCTCGCTGTCGAAAGCCGGATGGGTTGGTGCGTGATAACTATTTTTTTTTATCAAATTAAAAATTAATGAATATAAAATTACAACAAACAAAAAAAACTAAAACTCTACGACTTTGAGCGGTAATTACTGTAAATGAATAATGCCCGCTACTTTACACTACGACTTGCCTCAACTCCGTTTCACTTCGGAATTTTCTCAGCCTCAATTGCGGCTTTTTAATTTAACAACTTCCGATGGTTTTACGTCAGCAGTATTTATGCCACCAACATATTTGTGTGTCTAAATGTGAATAAAAACACAAATTCACTGGAAATGCATTTATCCATAATTGCAATGTAGCAGAATAGCAACAAAATCAGTAGAAGTAGCAACAAATGAATATACGAGCAGTCAAGTGCTAGCTAAAATGCCACCAACAAAGTGCGCTAACAGCAATCGTAACAACTTAATATGACAAAAAGCTGTCGCAGGCTTGCTGTCTTACTGTCTGGCAACATATTTTCAACACTTATCAACAATCACAACAACAAACAAATCAATCAAAAAACTAGTATCACAAGTATTTATTAGTCAAAGTCTTTTACTCGTCCTCTCAACAGTAACGCAACAAAGTGACTCGTTGCTGCACTCGTTGAAGCCGATGTTGCCGAAGTTGTCGCGCTACATATTTGCTGAGACACATTTGTTGCTAGACTTTTTTCTCATCGACTTGTTTGTTTTTACCGAATGCATTCGCGCTGCTAATTATGCCATACAAGAATTCGCTCGACTTATTAGGTGTGCATACTTGTGTCAGAGTGGTATGCCTTAGACTTTGTTTGGTTTTGTTTTGTTGCGAATAAATGGGGTGAGAAAAAATAGTTCACCATTGATTGCACAACAAAAGTGGTAAAAGCAACACCAAAAAGGTGACCATTGTCGCGTTTGTTCAATTCAAATGTTTTTCTACACACATTTTGCATTTATTAGCAAAGGCTCCATTTGTGTGCTTGCCTGAGCGCCGCTTCCTAGTACACCTAATTCAGTGCTTGATTACCTTGTATTTCCTTAATTAATTGCAAAGTGTAAGTAATTAAGTGGTATGAATTTGTTTATGGGAGGTGAGAAGGGGCATCGTAAAGGAGGCACTGCGCGTGAAGTAGTGAAGCAATGCAACATTATGAATTCCATGAGAATTGATTCCATGGAAATGCGAGACGATATTTAGTTGAGGCAAATAATGGGCCTGCAAATTTGGTATTACTTCTGTGTAGTATATTGAAAATTTTTCGGATATGAACAACGTGAAATTACAAGAGAGTTTTTTACGTATCTTTTTTCATGAAAATAATATAAATTTTTGGAAAGCCCAAAGGTGTAACATTTTAGATTCAAGCTTCTAAGAATTGAAATATTTTTTTCAATTTGCTGGTTTTCATGATTGATATGAGAGATGGACATTGGAGATGGCAAGTAGCAGAATTTTTCTTATTAACTTTTCCGCAAAAACGTGCAATGATTAGAAGCCTAAAAGTTGAAACTATTAGGCATTACCTGTAAGGGGTGTCTGTTTAGACAGACTCGACTCTATAGGAAGACAGTAAGACATAAATCAATACTGGCGATTGGAGGATGTCCTCAGGAGGGTGTATTCCTTGACACGTCTTTGATAAGACATTAATTAAGTCCATTGTACTAAACTTGGATTACCTTTTAATTTTCTTTAAATCTACCCGGTCTCCGAAGACAGATCTTGTGCTGCCAAGGAGCCAAGGTGGTCGCTTCTTAACACATCAGTGCCAAAGGCCTCAAGCCTAATTCGGGCGAAGGCCGGGCAGACGCGCAGGAAGTGGTCTTTACAAGCTGGGCAGAGTACACTGTCTGAGATGCCTGCCTTTTCTATGTGCTTCGTCAACAGAAAGTGGCCCGTCATCAGTCCAACCACAACAAAGTTCATCGCTTCTTGCACAGCATACACCTCCGCTTGAAACACAGATGCATGCATTTCAAGAGCAAAGTGCAGTTTTTTTCTGCTGGACTCCACGTAGACCCCACAGCTGGAGCCATGCTCGGTCCTGGAGCCATCCGTGAATATGCAAAAACAGTGTTAGCCGAACTAATTTTCAGAGTTTTGTGCGACGTTGGAAGACTTTCAATATATCCAAAACAGACAATTCTGGTATCTATGATCTAACTGACTATAGGGAGGACAGTTTTTCTAAGGAAGCAACGTATCTTGGTGAGATGCTTGACAGAATTCTCACTTGATATGCTAACAAGGCGGTGAAGCCTTTTTTTATTCTGCAAACGTCTTTTTGGTTAATTATGAGGTCTAGCGGTCTATGAGGTCCCAGAATGCTTATTCGTACACCTACGTGGAGTAACTCCAGATGCATTAGTGATATGGAACAAGAAGCCTGAGTGGGTACTCAAATTCATCAGAAGCTTCGCATTTTAGGCTAGCAGTCACGCAGAGTAAATCACATCAGAGGTCGCAGTGCATTATGGCCCAATACTAATAATAGTAACAATAGTAAAAAGATCTTGCTCAGATCTAAAGTATTATCGAGTGAGCAAAAATTAAGAATGTATAAAGCACTGATACGACCTGTGCCTACATATGGCTGTGAAGTATAAACGCTGAAAGCTAACGACGCAAAACAGCTAATGTGGTTTGAAAGAAGAGTGCTCCGAAAGTTTTATGGTCCACTAAGAGTGGCAGATGGCACTTACCGCATTAGACACAATGCCGAACTGAAAGACATAGTTAAGAAAGCAACTATAATATGAGTTATTAAGTCTCAACGACTTAGATGGCTGGGACATGTGGCTACAATGCCAAGGGAGCAATTAACGGGAAAGGCACTAGATGTTCGCCCAATTGGAAAAAGAAAAAGGGGACGCCCGCGGAAAAGATGACTAGAAGATGTGGAAGCTGATCTTAAGAAAATGCGCGTGCAATGTTGGAGGGAAGTGGCTGTAAATCGAGGTCGATGGTAAGAAGCTGTGAAGGAAGCAATGGTTCACCAGGGACTGTGACGCTAACAAGAAGAAGAAAAAGAATAGGAAGACAAGACGTGCGTACATATTTTGGGTAAATATTCGGCCTTGACCAAGCCAACATTGAAATGCATTTACAAAAGAAAGCATAAACGAACGTGCAACTCACTAGACGTAAATATCCCAGCTTTTATTAGGATAATTAAAATCATCAAGTAACATTAATTGGCTTCCCCTTACTCGAATACCCTTTCTCATTAAGATTTTTTGCCATTTAATGCAGCAAAAATAGAAATTATGCAATATTACATTTTCACATTACAATTTTTATTGCCACTTCGCGGTCATCATTCGCTATTCATCCATTTCGCGCACTTGGCATTTGTTTGCGTTCGAAATTGCAAAGCAGCAAAATACTAAAACGAAGAGTAAAAACAAAAAAAAATATAAAAGTAACAACAAAACGCAGAGAGCAATAAATATGAGTTGGAAATAGCCAAGTCGTAACTTGCAGTTGCGCATTTCTTCCCCGCACACCAATGGCAGTAAGTCGTCGATCGAGCGCCTGGCATGCGAACGCTTGCACTTGTGCATCATACCCATCACAACAAGTGCTTTCCCCGCCATCGAGCGTCGCTGGTGGTGGTGGCAGTGGCGTCTTTTTACCTAAAAATTCACAATTTACGCGCCATTTAGACACAAAGCAACGCGACAAGCAGGCGCCACAGCAACTGGCCAATTCAACTCAGTCTGCCTGGCCGAAATCTTTGACCACCACCCTGCGGTACTCCGTGCTGCTACCACATGCACTACATGTCATTGGCTTATGCTTTTCAATGGCCACCATTCTGGTTTACTGCCACTTTTCCACGCAGCTATTCAACCATAAAATTTATCGTTTTTTTCTCGTTTTCTTTGATTTTTGGCTACTGGGCTTCGGATTTAGTTTTGTATTTTTTTTTTTTTTGTTTTTTTTTGTTATTTTCTTAGCCCGTAGTAGTCTCCAAGCAGCTGTTGCTCATCTGCTACAGTGGTGAATCAGCTAAAGCTTGCGCTTAAGTCACTTGCTGTCGCAGCATGTCGCTGGCCTTTTGGCGCGCGTGCGCGTGGCTCAATTATTGTTTGTTGGTTGCTTTTTATTGACTGGTTTTCGGTGATAGTAAAAGTGAAAACTCCAAAAAACAAAAGCAAAAAAAAAACAACACAGTTGTGCCTCTGCCTGAATAATGCCGTTACTACAGGTTCATTTGCACATATCTTTTGGTCAACGAAAAAAGAGTCAGTGAGGCTGCGGCTGCGGGGCAGGTTAATAAAAAAGTAGCTATCTTGTGTGGTGGGTTTATGTAGAAAAAAGAAGGAACAAGTTAATAAAAACACAAATGAAATGAAATCTAATAAAAAAACTGGCCACTTCCAGCCAAGCAACGTGGAAACCGGTGCGTTCAGTGCGTCCGGTGAATGTGCCAGGCGCAGTTGCGACGTCGAGGGCGATGGTGGGAGCCACACATACAACTCACTCGGCGCGTTTTCTTTAGCACCAAGCGCAATCAAATGCCGCATGACGTAAAAATGTAGGCAGTGAGCAGACGCACAAGTGCTTGTTCAATGGCATATGTACATACAGACATACACCTGCAATTGAAATTTCAAGCATAAATCTGTAATCAGCTCAAATTTCTTCAGCTCCATTACAACTTTATAACCTTATGCGGATTGATTTATCAACTTGTCGGTTTTTGTTTATATTCAATTGCTGGCTTCCGCCTCTCTCCTTCTTGCATGCGTTTCAGTTACTTCTCATTCATTTCAGATTTCATTCATTTTTCAAAGTTCTGCAGTATTTTAAGCACCAAATGCGTAAGTGAATTTGAATAAATGTACCTGTAGGGAAAAGCACTAGTTTGCATGGAGTGGAACAACTTGTGGTATACTCGTACAGAAAGGTATTGGTTCTACCTACAATTTTGGATATAAAAAGAACTACCAAACTAATTCACTCGAAACTAGTTCACAACTAGTTACTTCGAAAGTAGTTGTTGTTTTAATTACATTAATGATTTTAAAAAGCTCTACAAAACTAGTTTACTCTAAACAAGTTCACAACTAGTTACTTTGGAAGTAATTGTTTTTGTAATTATTTTGATGATTGGATATAAAAAGAACTACCAAACTAATTCACTCGAAACTAGTTCACAACTAGTTACTTTGGAAGTAATTGTTGTTATAATTATTTTAATGATTTTATACAAAAATAACTTTCAAACTAGGCTACTATAAACTAGTTCACAACTAGTTACTTCGAAAGTAGTTGTTGTTTTAATTACATTAATGATTTTAAAAAGCTCTACAAAACTAGTTTACTCTAAACAAGTTCACAACTAGTTAATTTGAAAGTAATTACTGTTATAATTATTTTGATGATTGGACATAAAAAATACTACCAAACTAGTCTACACTAAACTAGTTCACAACTAGCTACTTTGAAACTAATTGCTGTCATAATTATTTTAATGATTTCTTACAAAAATTACTTCTGAAAAATACTACCAAGTTGAGTAGACTCAAAACTAGTTCACAACTAGTTACTTTGAAAATAGTAGCGAAGTTACTCACTTGAAGTTTATATATTCATATTCATATAATATTTTATAGTCATATTTTCTTATCATTCACATTCATAAAGGGTTTTTCCATTGGCGCGGGTTGATTTTGGCGCCCTGTGGCATCCATTTTGTTTTGGTGACATCTGTCAAATCTTTTGTTTATTATTCAGTTGTTTATGCCAAATCATCATGGCAAGTTAGTTACACGATTGAACAGCACGTTCAAATGATAAAAAAAAAATTGGCCCTTCCAATTTTTTATGGCCCATATTGAACCATATGGACCTAGACGACATGTGGTTCCAGCAGGACGGCGCTACGTGCCACACAGCAAACGCAATTTTATTCCATTTCAACATCTACCCGCCCTTATTGAAAACCCCTTTATTTGCAACAAATTATACAACCAGGCACAAATTTATACGGAAAAACTAGTACATTCTCACAGTCCCCAAAAAGACTCTACTAGAAAATTTTTCTACCAGTTAAGTTTTTATTAACAGTTAAGATTAACCCAACCTAATTCGGTACCAGGCTTTTTCTTCCAAATACAAAAATTCGAGCGCGTACTTTGTATGAAAGAAAACAAACAACCAAAAATCAAACCTTATCAAAATCAAAAAAATTGTAAAAACTCACCAGCATTTTGTAGGCACTTGAAGCTTGCATTTTGTCATACTTGAACTAGTCATGTATCCTAACTCACTACAACCACACCAGTTCGAGAGCAATAGATTTTCTGTTAATGGTATTTTTGTATAAGCACATAATAAATATTCTCTTAACTTTCATCTCATTTCAATTCTAAAAGTCATTGCATATGAATTCATTTAGAGGCCCATTCACCGATCACCAATCACCGGCCAACTCTTTGCATCGATACGCAATTCGTCTTACAGGCTGCTGATGTTGAGTAAATGCTTTCAATGGTTACTTAATGAAGCATAGTAAAGTAAAAGGAACATAAAAACATACTTATATACAAATATACTTCTAATATTAATAGATTTTAACTCTGTACTCGAGAGCGCTTGCTGCATGCCATTTGGCCCCAGGCAATTTGGTATTTTGTAATTATGCATTAGGCTTATTTCATATACGCAGTAGGTGCAACACACACACAAATCGATATGCTTATGCATATTTGAGTGAGTGGGACTGCATGCCTATTTTATTAATTGCACAAATACATACGAGTACTATCGTATTATTACTCTTATTCTTGGCTAATTATTATATTTAGAATTTGCTTCGAGGCAGCTGCGAGGCATTTCGGTAAGCGATTCGATGTTGAAATATGTGATGCTGACATGCATAGTATGAATATGGGGTGAAATCATTTCTTTATGAAATCTTCATTAGATGAAATATAATTCAAATATTGTCGGGTGGCTGTAATTTATATGCACTGTATTAAATATCTACAACGCAGAAACTTATTGACAGGTTCTGGCAATTTATTTGTTTTTTATTTGATTTTAATAGTTTTCTTTATGAAAATATAAACAATTTTTCTACAAAAATATACATACATATTTGTTTCTTAAATGTGAAAATTGAAAATAAAAAATTCAAAAAATTTTGATATAAATTTCAAAAGGGTAGCGAATATATGAAAATGTTTAACAACATATGTAAAAAGAAATCGTCAAAAATCAACGCGATCTTTGAGCCGCTTCAAACTTACAGTTTATTATGTCTAATTTATTCGTTGAATAGTTTTTCGTTTTCTGATCTCTATATTCTCAAACTGTTATACTCGTCCTTAGTTCGATCCAGGTTAGAATACACAGTACTCGTTTGCATACCGTTTCATGCAGTCTACATTAATATGTAGAATAGTCTTTTGTGCGCTTTGCTTTGCGCTCGCTGAAATGCGTTGATCTAATTATATCGCTCTTGTTGCTTATTAACAAATGTCATGTCCTTAGAGCCTAGGCGTGTTCTGTTGTCGATGTGTTTTGTCTTTCATATTTGTGCGGGCTCAATAGATTGCCCGTATCTGCTCAATAAAATTCGTTGTAATGAATTGTTTTTTGTGTGTATTGCTAAAACTGTTTATGAAATGAATGCTCCTTACAGGAGGACGCTAACTCAATTTAATGCCTATTCTTTTTCCTTAGACTTTGATTTTTCTTACTCTAAGTGTACTTTTAAGAAGTTACTTAACTTAACACATGGGCTGAAAAGTCCCGGGCCTAACACATAGATGGTGAAGATTGATGAGTGTTATGGGGCGGAGCCCCCCATTAGAAGCAACAATAAAACGATCGTTTGCTAACTTCAAACGTGGTCGTAAAGACACCGAAGATGCAAAACGCAGTGGATGTCCAGCTGAAGCGGTGGCACCAGGAAACATCAAAAACAAAATAGTTTTAAATGATACAAAAGTGAAGTTGCGTGAGTTAGCTGACATCGCAAAGATATCAAAAGAATGTGTTGGCTTTATATGGCATGAGCGTTTGACTATGAGAAGGCTTTGTTCAAAGTGGGTGCCGCGTTTGCTCACTGTTGACCAAAAACAAGAACTTTTTGATAATTCTGAGAAGTGGCAAAACTACATAAATTGAACTTTTAATTGCTCTCACATCCACTGCATTCACCAGATTTGGCTTCCAGCGTCCACTGGCTGTTCGCAGACCTAAAAAAATGCGCGTCGGTAAACAATTTCGCTCGAATGAAGAGGTTATCGCTGAAACTGAGGAGTATTTTGAGGCAAAAGATCGTGAGGTAAGTCGTTCAACAAAAGTTCAACAAAGGCTTGAAATGATTGTGTTGTTCTTGATGAAAATTACATTGATGAAAAAAGTTAATTTGGACTTAAAAAACGTGTTTTTTTTGTTAGGTCCAAGATTTTTCAGCCCATATGTTATATATCAGTCTCGAATAATTTTAAGCTTTAACTCATATTCATTTATGTTTAAATAAAAAATCAAGTAAGTCAGTGTAGTTTTCCATAGCACAGGCATCCATATGTACATACATATGTATGCATATATTGCTCTTCATATTAAAAATAGAACAAAAACAAAAACGTTCAAATATATCCATATTTGGTAAAAAATTTCAGTCAATGCTGCTTTCATGTTGTCTCCATTTAATGTGCTTCATAATAAATTACAAAAACCAAAAATCACCCAATTTTCGGGACTTAAAAAAAACCAAAATCCCGGTATCTCGGCTTTACATTCCCACTACCCAGGTACGTAACCTCATTTTCTCCACTCCATCACATCCTTTCCAATCGTCTCCAACTCTTCCAAGACTAAATATTATATTTATGATTTATTTCTACTTCACAATATTTCTCTATTCTAAATTTAAAACTATAATTGATTTATGCATTTTCTACATCACTTCCTTTCACAAAAAAACCAAAAAAAAATCATTTATTTAGCCGTAAAATCCAAGAAAAAGGGAGAAGAGAATCGCACTCGAAGTCCAAAGTACATTGAACAGAGTATTTTCATAACTATGACAGCATTGGCAAAAAAAAAAAAAAATATTAATAATTTACCAATATTTTAATGGTTAGCTAATTGATTAGCAAATTCGTCGAGCATTCATTGCAAACATCATGCAAAATCTTTCGTGAAGAACCAGTCAATATTCAGCTGGTGTGGTACTTAAATGCCGTTTTACATTCACTTGACTTAGTTGAGATTTGTGTGCTTATTTTTAATTTTATTTGTTTTTCAAAATTTGCTCAACGCAACTGAATCCTTAATTAAATTTATGCAAGCTTTCGAAAGAGCCATGCGATTAATTGTTTCATTGAAAGAATATTGAATAGAGTTGTACACACACGCGCGCACATACACATACACACACGCATATGTGTATATTCTCCTTCGCTCTTTCTATTTTACTTGGAGATTAACGCCGATTGCATAGATTCTAACTGTATAGCAGTACATTAATGTTAATAGCTTATTAATGCAGTCACAATTGCGAAATAAACCCGAGAACAATGAATAGAACGGAGCTTTAAAGCAATTAAAAATTGCTACAGAGCAATCATAAAAAGTTTTTTACAGTTAGTTGATTTTTGAATGTATGTGTGCATGCGGTTAGAAGTGTGGCTTAACCTCACTCAGGTGAATGGAATAATCAGACAACAGTCAAGAGAGGAGACACTCAGTGCGAAATAAAGCATACAAATTTGGTTCTTGTGCACTAAAAACCTCACGCATACAATAACAACAAGTTTAATTTGATGATCCTAGCATCTTCAACAGTGAAATGTAGGTAATTTGAGTGCGCATGAGTTTTTGCTGTCGAGTTGCGTAATAAAAACAAAAAAAAAACAAGCACTTCTAACTGCAAAGCAGCGCTCAAAACGACTTTGGGCTATGCCTTACTTTTGCCACACTTTTGCTCTATTGTGTGAGATTTCTTTTATTTTCTATTATTTTTTACTCATTTCCTTCCTTGACTTACATGACTGGTGAGTGCACGAGAAACTGCTGCCAGCTAGCCAGCTAGCCACTGAGTTATTGTGTTTTGAAATTACGGTAATTTCAGTTTATTGCGTCAATACTCACATAACAATAATTATTAGTTGCCATGCAGTAAGCACAAATGTATGTAGACATGTGCATTTTATGCAAGCACTGTAAATTGTTTGCAATAGATTTGCGTTTTATTTGCATTAAATTGTTGCTTTCATACAGTGCCACTTGCGCTAATGTTACTCAATGCTTTTTAGGTTGTTCAAGATTTTCGCTCAAAGCAACAGGTTAAGTAATTAAAGAACTTGGCGCTAGATAGCCCCAGTGTATGTGGACAAAGAATGCTTTGCGCTTATTATAGCTCAACAGTTGGTTTCCAAGCAGTTGCACCTCACAACCATAAAATATTTATTGATTACAGAATATATTCAGCTCAATTAACTAAGCTTTTTCCATGGTAATTGAAGGCAGTCTCCTGTCAAATCTTAATTTTACTTCTTTGGATCTTAATTTTCTCGATTTTTACTGTTACATTTCGACATGTTTTCAATAACCTAGTTTTACTGCATTGCACGCGCATACTTTTGGGGCAAAACGTAACACACCGGCACTCACCTCTTTTTCAGTTAGTACTAACCTTAGAAGGACAGCCGTTGAAATTTCATGATATTCTATTCATTAATGGTAATGGTAATGGTTGTACGGGTTAGGCTAAGGCCTTTATGCACTGCGACCAGAATGATCTATTGTGCGCCCTGAATTACTTAATTTTTTAGTATACCGAGAAATCGAACCGGCTCCTTAGGAGGGAGCAATTGTAGGTCTTCCTCTTCTAGTAGGTACGAGCCCAGTGTTCTGTGTCTCCTTTGGTCTAATGCGTCACAGTTGGTGATTCAATGTTCCATAGACTTCTCTTCATCACAGCAGAGCCTGCATGTTCTTGTACTAGGTAACACTCTTGTGCTGAAGTGTTTATTACAGGCAAAGTGACCTGTAAGCGCTCCACAGAGCAATCTGAGGCCCTTTTTAGCTAGTGTTAGAGCAGATTTTGCTCTGTTGGCATTGAAGTTCAAACACTATTTGCAGTGATTAAGGCTGCTTGTGCGTTTCCAGTGTGTCCTGATTTTTCTTTGGATCCATTTGTTGGTTTCTTGTTTTATATTATTTTTGTTAAAGCCGAAAAATGGGGTTGACCCAATAAATAGCCCTTCTGCCCCTTTTTGGGCATAAAAGTGTGCCTTCTTGTTTCCTGCGTATTCCTCATGTCCTGGTATCCCAATCAGTGAGACCTGATTTTGAGTGGCCAGTTTGTTGAATGCATTGTTAAACTCTATTATCTGTACTCAGTGTTAAAGATTTGTGTGCTTTAGGCCCCACTATTCTTGCTCTTACTCCTTGGAGCGCTTTGGAAACATCTGTGTACCATTTTTGTGAGTCATTATTTAGCTATGTTGGGTTAGTGTTCCACTCTTCCCTAGACAGAAAGATAACCTTGTATCTCTTAGTAAAATTGAGCACGGCTTCCGTGTGGCCATTCATCTGGGTTATGCATACTGCATGTTGAACCCTGTTTAGGATTTTGAGGTGTCCAGTAAGAGCTTCTGGTTAAATTTTTCTTTCATATGAAAAGAGAGTGTTTGCATAGTAGCTTCCTCTTGTATTGCTAAATGTAGCGGTGGTAAGTTTGAAAGCGCTTCCATGCCAGCAGTTGGGGTAGTTCTCATGGCCCCTGTTATGTTTAGGCACGCCAGCCTTGTAGTTTACACAGTTTTGATATAGCAGCAGTTCGATTTGTTTTAACCCATCATACCAAAGCCCCATATATTACGATAGGTCTTACCATTTGGGTGTAGATCCAGAAGGCCATTTTAGGGTTCAGACCCCAGAATTTACTCAAGAGTTTTTTTGTTGTCTAAAGTTTTTTCGTTGCCTTTTTTATTACTGAGTTGAGGTGGGCCTCCCAAGTGAGTTTTTTTATCGAAGATAATTCCAGGTATTGAACCTCTTCTTTTAGAGGTACCTCTATTCATTTATTCCCAGCGTGGGTATATTTAGAACCCTTTTACTGGCAAATGGGATAATAGTGGTTTTGGAAGGATTGATTTATAGTCCCTGTTTTCTACACCTATTCCAGGTTATTTTTAAGGCATCCTGCATTAAGTCCTTTATGGTCCTTTCGTGGCTGCCTTTAATTATTACAGAAATGTCATCTGCATACCCTATTGTTTTACACCCTTTATTGTTGAGGGCTTGTACCCTCAGCCAGGATAGACCAGAGTAATGGCGATAGAATTGCTCCCATATCCACCGTACTCGCCAGATTTGACTCCCAGCGACTACCGACTATTCGCACATCTAAAAAAAAGTTGTTACGGGCAAGAAATTTCGCTCGAATGAAGAGGTTATTGCTGAAACTGAGTCCTAGAGGCAAAACATAAATTGTTCTACAAAAGGGGTATTGAAAGGTTTTTTTTTTTGTTTGTCGGGGCAGACTAGCAAGTACAGCACTCAGACACAATTAAGTCCATTGTACTGCGCTCGAATTCCCTTTTTAATTTTCTTTAGATCTACTCGACCTCCGAAGAAATCTGAGTAGATCTTGTGGTGCCAAGGAGCCAAGGTGGCCGCTTCTTAACACATCAGTGGCAAAGACCTCAAGTCTGTTTCGAGCGAAGGCTGGGCAGACGCATAGAAAGTGGTCCGCTGTCTTATCCTCCTCTCCACATGCTGGGACGAGACTACGCTATCGGAGATGCCCACCTTTTCCATGTGCTTTGTCCATAGAAAGTGGCCCATCATCAGTCCAACCAGCCTCCTACAGTCCTCTTTGCTTAGTTACAGGAGGAACTGCGGTAGTTGGTCGGACATGACAGGTAACATCAGGTTTGTTCATCTCAGCCTCTCTCAGCCTGCCAAACTCGCTTGTGGGTTAGAGTAACCCGTTTGCTAACTGTGGATTTGATGGCTGTAGAAGGGAGTGTCAAGAAAGTTGGCCTTAGTGCCCATTCTGGCTAAGGAGTCAGAGATCTTGTTACCCGCGATACCCACGTGTCCCGGGACCAATGTTAGCGTCAGACTATTATGTCTACCGACGTAGTTCAGCCGGAATTTACAGGACTCGATTACCCTTAAAGCGGTTGTGGGGCTGTCTATGGCCATAAGCGCAGCTTGGTTGTCGCTGCAGACGCATATAGATCTGCCTCTCCATCTGTTTTCCACAACAAAGTTCATCGCTTCTTGCACAGCATACACCTTCGCTTGAAACATAAATGCATGCATTCCAAGAGTAAAGTGAGGCTTTGTTCCGTTGGATTCCAAAAATACCCCAGAGCCGGAGCCGTGCTTGGTCCTGGAGCTATCCGTGAAAATGCAAAAACAATGTTTGACGGGCTCATTTTCTGAGTTTGATCATAGTTGAGTCTCTGGCATGGTGTCAAGGGGCATGGCAAGGATCGTTGGATTGAGGTCCATGTCTACCCTGTTGTCCAATGCCGGACAGTTGTCGTATCAGTTCTCATTGTGTTTCAGCCTGCAAATGGCCTTCAAGGCCTCTCTTTGGATCATCAAGCATCAAGTGGTGGTAGACTAAGTCAGAGCATCTAATGCCGGGCCTGAATTAGTCGGAAAAGCTTCGACGCAACAGATGGCCACAGTGCATTGTAGTCTCGGTAAGGTCCTCCTGACTCCCACGAGAGGGAGTTTACTCACGCAGATCACTTATGCATAGGTGATAATAGGTCTTATCATAGCCGTGTAGATCCATAGGACCTTGCTAGGAGAAAGACCCCACGCTTTCCCAAATACACCTTTGTGCCAGAAGGCTGTCAGTGCTTTGGATGTTTTTGTTTCAACGTGTGATTTCCAGAGGAGTTTACTATCGAAGTTTACTCCAAGATATTTAATTTCTTTGGAGAAAAAGGCAGTTCAATGCAGGTTCACTGAATTATTCTAAAACTTTCACCCCAAGATGCCAGCACACATCACTTAAAATACTCAAAAAGTACCTACACTGGAACGCCCATACTAATTTGCTCCCATTTCTTATCATTCAACAAGCGCAAACATGGCCATACCTCCTTAAAAACAGCGAATTACTAAATACTGCGCTCTCGTATGCGTATGCATGAGTGTGTGTTTGTGTGCATACCCATGCAGCCTGCGGCACTCAACGAACTTGCAACACCCTGCAAGTAATGCAAGCTGAGCGTATGCCTTTTTTATCATTTTGCTTCACTTTTCGCCAGTATTTTTCCATATATACGAACATTTCTTTTGACTTCCTTGCCTCTCCCCCCTAATTGCACTTGCTACTCGTTTGCATTGCACGCGTGTGTGTGTGTGTAAATTTTCGCTCTGCCTTTCTTTCTGCTGCTTGTTAAATTTGCGATTTGTATGCGCGATAAGACGCGTTAAGTGGCCACTTGTGCCGGTGTGTTGCATGCCACTGTCTTAAGCCAGTTTGCCTCTATTTTTTGGCCATTGGCGATTTGTACAAAGTGCACAAAGGCCGGCCAGCGAACAAGTGTAAATAATGTTCATACACGGTTTGTTGTTGTTGTATGTATGCAAATATGTCGCAGTCAACAGTTACAACATCCGCCCTTATTGATGTCCAAAATTACACGCGGTTTTTTTTTGCGTTTTTAGTCGTGCCTCGACTTTGCGCACTTTTCCTTTATTGTTTGGCAAATGTTTTTTAAGGTGACCAACATAATTGCCAACTATTATTGGCGTCATATTAATTACTCGAACTTGTTGCGGGTATGCACACACACACTTATCTACTTAGACCAGCATTTTTGTGTTTCTTTTTGTCATATTTGTATGTGCGAATGTTGCAACTACTACATTTTTTGTCCTCACGGACGATGTTGCGATTTTTGTTTCGCTTGTTGAACACTTGTTTTGTAGCTAAAACATTTTTAAAACTACATACACATGCACACACACACACACACACACACACACACATACAAGCGTTTGTATGCACAACTAAGTGCCTCCAATTATTGAAATTTTTAATTGTGCCAGTTTTTTCTGCCACATTTACGTACAGCAGTCACTTTTCATTACTGGCCGTATTTTAAATTTGTTGGCTACCGTTTTTGCTTTTCCTTTGCTGTGCTTGGGTACCTTTTGCTACACACTCGTCGTTTTCTTGTTGTTTGTTTATTACCCTTAATTGGCTACAACGCATTAACGAATCACAGTAGAAGCAGCTAATGCTGTTCCGTCGGATGATGTGTTTATGAGTTTTGTTATTATAATTTCACATTTTGGAGAGGAGAGGGGAGAGGGGAAAAAAGTCCCGTAGTATTAGCATAGTAGAGAAGTAACACACACACACATGCATACACATGCCGGAAGAGCAGTAACATTGCTCGCATAATTTGTAGACAAATTGCATGATTTACGAGTGTTGATTAAGTCTCGGCGTAAGCTCGGCGATGCGCCATTCAATATTCTTACCCACAGCCACACTCTCTTTTTGCGCTGCCGTCTCTTATTTTATTCTACTGCAGCCAAAAGATGACCCACACTTAAGGGGTTAGAGTTAGTCAGAACTTTCAAAAATTTGGATTTTTTTTTTTGGATTTTCTTAAAGTATAGTATGTTAGGCGGCCGCCGTAGCCGAATGGGCTGGTGCGTGATTACCATTCAGAATTCACAGAGTGAACGTAGGTTCGAATCTCGGTGCAACACCAAAATGGAGAAAAGTTTGGTCGTTTCTTGGCAGGCAACAGCAAACCTAAATTCTTTTCCAAGTCGACTTAGCCGATTACTGCTTGTGACCGCAGAATTATAAATTTCCTTAGCAAATTTCTCTTAAAGCGTGTAACCTTATCTGGGCATCAAAAGCATTACGATAGCGCTGTGGAACACGAAAGTGCAAGTTGTCGGTGAATTTCATTGTTTTGAAAAAAAAGTATAAATAAATAATTAAACAAAGAAGGAAAAAAGAACACCGAAAGATGCGACTGCCGCGCGTTAAAAAAAATTTGATACGAAAAAAAAAGATTTGATAAGAAAAAAAAATAAATAAAAATTCAAACAAAAAAAAAATTTACAAATGTTTTTATTTACTTAAATACAAGTAGATAAGCCCAGCTGAATGCAATGAGCAAACAACACTGCCGACAAGCAAAAAACGAAAAGAAAAACAAAAACAAATAATAATAAATATAAAAAGCAACGATTGCGTGAATTTATTGTTGCTTTCATAGCAGTTAGTCACTTTTAGTTTGGCAACAATTATTTTGTACGCGCGCCGACTAGCTAATATACACATTTTGGGGCTGCTAGTGACGAGATTACGAAATTTCGGTATTTTTCTTAAGTCCCGAAAATTTCGGGATTTTCGCGAATTGCTATTTCTTATGAGGAATACGGAATGGAGGAAGAAAAATTATTTTTTATATAAAAAAAAGAGTAACATTAATTTAAGCAAACAATTTCGGGATTTTCGGGATTTGTAATTTTCGACGAAGTGCATGAAATGGAGGTGTAAATCCTTTTTTATAACAACAAAGAAAATCCACATTAATTTGACTCAAAAAATCTCGAGATTTCCGCGATGTGTAAATTTTTATGAGGTGCATGAAATGTACCCAGAAAAACTATTTTTTATACCAAAGAAAAGCCACATTAATTTCAGACAACAAATCTCGAGATTTTTGTGTTGCGTAATTTTTTATGAGGTGCATGAAACGGAGGCAGAAACATTTTTTTTAAATAAAAAAAGGAACATGAACTTTAGACAAACAATCCAGTGATTTTCGAGATTTATAATTTCATATGAAGCGCATGAAATGTTGGCATAAAATCCTCTTTATACCAGAAAAACTACGTTTTAGCAAATATGGGTGAATTTGAAAGATGCATTTAAGTTTTTGTTTTCGTTTTTTTTCTGCTTTTCTTTTTTTTAATATAAAAGCAACACATACACAAACACATACCAGAACGTTCAATAATGTGTGTGACTGACACATAGATGGCGGCACTATTACTAAATCAATATTTTTTTCGAAAGTTGGCAACCTTTTTAGGCTTACTGTCAAAATCATATGTTAATCCGACCATTTGTTTACAAGTTACAGTGCTTTAAGTGACGCTACTTTTGAGTTAAAAAAAAAAATAAATTCAAAGCAATTCCGTGAGCTGATTTATCATTGTTTTTTAATGAAAAAAAAATACTGTTCAATGCCAGGAATGGCTTGAAAAACATTATTCGGACTCTGCTCCATCAAAAAGAAGCATTTGTTATTGGTATGCTGAATTCAAACGTGGTCGTACAGACACCGATGACATTCCATCTACTGGAAGGCCAAATGACGCTGTTATTCCGGAAAACGTTGAAAAAACACTGAAAATCATTATGTCCGACCGTAAAGTGAAAGTGAGGGAGTAATATTCATCGACTATCTCCAGAAGGGGCATACCATCAACAGCAACTATTATATAGCGTTATTGGAGCGTTTGAAAAACGAAATCGCAAAGAAATGGCCTCATATGGCGAAGAAAAAAGTGTTGTTCCACCAAGACAATGCACCGTGTCACAAATCAATGAAAACGATGGCAAAATTGAACGAATTGGGCTTCAAATTGCTTCCCCATCCAAAGTATTCTCCAGATTTGGCCCCCAGCGACTACTGGCTCTTCGCAGACCTCAAAAAGATGCTCCGTGGTAAGAGATTTGGCTCAAATGATGAAGTAATCGCCGAAACTGAGGACTATTTTGAAGGCAAAGAAAAATCGTTTACAAAGGCGGTATCAAAAGATTGGAAAAGCGTTGGAATGATTGTATCTCCCTAAAAGGGGACTATGTTGATGAATAAAACCGAATTTTGGCAAAAAAATGTGTTTTAATTAATTAGTCACGCACATTATTGAACGAAGGTTATGTATGCTTCTGTTCTAAAAAGTTACCCTGACTTACTGGATTTTTTATTTTGAAATAAATGAATAAGTTTTAAAACCTACTTCAGCCTATTCCGCTTAAATGAAAAAAAAAATCATTGTCTAATAGGCAGCCACACTAGAAGGTTAGGACTACCATACTTCGATTTCCGTAGAAGCTGTCTTAATACAGAAGAAGAGCAAACAGTCAGCCACCTTTTATGTGAGTGTGAGAGCTTAGCAACAAGGAGGCTTGGTACTCTTGACATGGCATTTTTAATTGATTCTAGCAGACATAGCGCATCTAAAACAACTAGGCTTTACTCGTTTATTAAACTGCATATATGGAGATACTGAGTATGATGATGCGGAGCACACCATCTTTATTTCTTGTATTTACACCTGAAGAAAAAATGGTAAGCGAAGAAAAATGGAAATTCGTCGCAAATTTTGTAGAGGATATAAAGAAGCGTGAAATGGAAACTTATGTTGAAGACCATTGAGCATAGATTTCTCAAAACAGGCGACTCTGGACGCAGGATGTGATACCTGTAAAATTTCGAAAAAAAAATTTCAAAAAAATTTTTAGAGCGTAAATTTAAGTATTTCTTATATTATAGATCGTCAACCGTGACGATTCTATTCTTTGCGTTCGAACACTGGGAGAGGTATAGTTACGTTGCCGACTTTAGACGCGTTTTCTTCAGCACTATTTTTTTCGAATTGGCGTACAGAATAACTCGAAAATCTATTGACCGATCTCTCTGAAATTTTGCACACATCTTTTTTATGACATTATCATACTTTTTATGTGAATTTAGAGTTTTCGAAAATTTTTCGAAAAAATAATTTTTTCGAAGCAAAAATAGTAGGTAAATTCGCACCAAAATTCATGTTTTTTGCAAGCATTTTATGCCGCAATTTTTTTTTTCATTTTTGTTTAATCCATATAGAAATTATGACATTAATAAACAAAACATTTTTCGGTTTTTTGTATTCAGGTCACTGACGCCGATGCTACAATGCCCGCCGGTTGAGAAGCCCCGCTGCGAACTTCCTGGAAGAATTGAGTGTATAGCCGACATTTTAAATGATTAAAATAAAAAAAAATTTTTTAAATTAATTTAATGTATAAATAAACTGTGTGCCAATTTTGAAAAAAATATATTGACTTCTTCATTTTAAATAATTTTAATGAAAATCAGGAAAAAAATATGGCCGTTTATAGCTATCTGTCCCCTTAAGTTAAGTTGTTGTAAAATAATGAGCATATAAATCCCGGAACTGGTGCCGATATAGTAAAAACGAAGATCCCGGCATATACATTTTATGCACATAAAAATCCCGGCAACGTAAAGCATAGTACAATAGAATTCCTATTGCTCATACACACACACACACACACTTCACATGCAGACATACATACACACATATGTAAGTTCATTTTATGGAGCAACAATCACTGGCTAAGCCAACCAGTTAGCCAACTAGGCAGCTAAATTGTCGTGCGCTTGGAATTTGTGCCGCCCGCAACAACGTTTGGCACAGCAAACAAGCCTATGTACTCGTATGAGTGGTGTGTACACATACAAATGCACGTAACTGCTCCACCTACAATTCGAAAATGGTAACAAATGCAATAAAAATTACTATCATTACAATGCTGCGATCTTTTCTTATGCTTGCGCTTACTAATTGTTCGCTTTATTTTTCTCTGCTGAATTTTTATTATTTATTTACGTTTTGGTTTATCTACTCGCTTATTTCAGCTCGCATTGCATGCGTTTCTGCGGCAATTAGCTGAGCCAAGCATTGCCCGTAGCTGAAGTGAAATGTGCGCAAGCGCGAAAGGTCGTCGCAAGCAATGCAAAAACACAAAGAAAACACACAAAAAATTCAAAAAAAAAAAATGCAAAAAAACAATGACAAATACAGCGCTCACAACAACGGTGGCTACCATTAGACAAGACAATTACAACAATCGTCAGCAAAAACAAAGAAAATCGAAAAAAATATTTAAGATGCCGTGCGTGTCACTTGACATGCGCCGCATGCTAACGCCAATCCAACTACAATCAGGCAATAATAAAAGCGAATTTTATGCGCGCAAGCAACAAGTGAGTAAGCCGCGTTGAAAGAGTGGGTGAAATCGGTAGTGGTGGCGATGAGCGAAAGGGCGTGTCGTCAGCAATCACCAAAATGCGATTTTAAGTGCTTTGAATTTCAATGCTTAGATATGCAGTAGTTATGCACATATACTATATACATGCACGGGTAAGTAGATATGAACCAACTTGTGTAAGTTTGCATTTATCTGTTTGCATATCTGCATATCTATTTCAACTTACTCACACAACTCTGAGCATACCCGCATACATCCCTATCTCAGCTGTGTATGCTTACCTTTGTATCTGCTCACATATCTGGCACGTACGCGCACGCAACTTACATGCAATTCTTTCTTTAAAAATACGAGTATATTTTTGTTTGCATTGTTTTTTGGGCGTTCGAAAGTCGCCGCATTTATGTTTCGCATAAACCGCATTTTGACTACGCAATGCCGCTTTGCAATTCAAAATCTACCGGCGAGGTCAATACTCCATAGGAAATGAAGACCTTTCGTATGCAAAATTCACTAATCTCATTGTAAATATAATAAAACGGAAATTTCACCCGCTAGATGTGCCGCATGCAGATGTTTTACTCTCACTTGACTTTCGTCGATAGCAGCAAAAAAAATAAATAAATAAATAAATCATCGTTAATTTCATACATGCAGAGCTGTGAACGTGCAGCAATGAGCTTTGGGCGTACTAACGAAAATATATATTTTATTGGAAAAAGTCCTACTATGGACACTCTAAAATAAATTTGTTTTATGACTAGAAAATCTGGTTGAAGGGCATAGAATAATTTTAATTTGAGTGCTTTGATAAAACTAAAAGGAGGCAAAGAAGTTGCGACAAAAACATGGGCTGAAAAGTCGCGGGCGTACCACATAAATGGCACTAGTTTCATTACACTCAACTCTTTTTCAGTAAGAACTAACCTTAATCCTCATCGTGTCGGTCTCCTTGCCGCGGGGATGAAGCTTAAGTGGTGATTTAACCCTATGTTAACTCAGCACGAAATAAGAGAGCAGCTCCATATAGGAATTGTGTATCCACCCATCCGCGGAACGGCAGAATTGGTTGCCACCCAAGCACCGACAACCTGGCAGGAGGCATAAAATGTATTTCATTTTCGTAATGTGGCGGCTAACAAAGGATTTTTCTGCACGATGTAACCCACTTTTGGGAAATCCTTCCGTCGAGCAATCGACGGCTCGGTCATCGGAAGTGCAGGCCCGAACCGCACATCCCCTTATGACCGGAACTGACTAACTAACCACGGGTCCGGAGTAAGCGCACTACTAGTGGTGAAAAATGGCACATTGACTATGTCAATGGAGAGCGGAGTAGGAGTGAGCGATACACCGCTGTCGAAACGATCCGAAGCAACTGAACAAGTTGTGGAGGATGTGGAGATGGCAGACAATCTGTCAGTAAACTCAGATTTCTGGTCGCGAGTATGTCTTTGATAACGGTCAAACCTGGTGCGAATCAGGTAAGTACCAGAAAAAAACACAGAATTTATTGGAGATTCGAACGCAGGTGCTGGTCTATCCGCAAGGCAGTTCAAATGAAGAAAACAGAAGACGAAGAAAGCCGGAGAATTAGCTAAGGCAAGTAATATTTAGGCCTAAAGAAATGCTCGTCGGTAAAAAATTTCCCTCGAAAGAAGAGGATATCTCTGAAATTGAGGCCTAGTTTGAGGCAAAGGATGAATCGTTCTACAAAAGTTGTATTGCAATGTTAGAGTGGCGCTGGAATGATTGCATTGTTCTTGATGGAAATTACGTTGCTAAATAAAGTTTACGTTACGTTGCTAAGTAAAATTTTGAACAACCGAAAAACGTCTTTTCTTTGTTGGGCCCAGGACTTTTCAGCCCATGTGCTAAAATCTAATCCAGACATGGTTGACTGAGTATCCTTCAGAAAGAAGTACACACTGAAGAAGCTGCACTTTTGCTAGTCTTTTCGGCGTTTCATAATGATGAGACACTAGTCGAAAGTAAGCTTCTGAAGAGATAGAAGGTGCTGATTATTGTTTTGGATGACTTTAATTATAATTTTATTCAATTTAACCTAAAAGGCCGAGGGGTTCAATATTATCACAAGGATTCAGGCTTGTCAATCAAATGAATTGCAAAACAAAAAAAAATAGGCAGAAGTCATTGTGCTATCTGGAAATTTTTACGGAGTCCGAGAATTACAACATTTTGAAGCCCGTTGGAAAAAAATTATCACTATGAAGTCGAGAACAGCGTGCAATCATAAGAAAAGCTTCTAGCTCGACTAAGTCTTGCGCCAACTTGGCCGCTGTTGTTCAAAATATGGTTTCAAAAACAACAGTTTGGCGCATATTACAGAGATGCAATGATTGAAAATGATGAAAAATAAGAAAAGGACCGCATCTTTCGCCATGGCTCAAGCTGGTGCACCTAGACACCAACTCGAACACAGTAAGATATTTGGAATATTTTTAATGTTGCCCAATTTCATGTTATTTTTTAAAAAGGTTATATTTTCGAATGAAAAAATGGAACCTTGACGGACCTGATGGTTTTTTTAATTATTCGAAAGATTTGCGCAAGCTCAACTTCGGTGGACGTTCTGTTATGGTTTGGGGAGCATTTGCACCGAATGCAACTCTTGATATACAATTTACATCGCGAATGAATACTGGGGACTACAAAAATGGTTTGAAAAATAGTTTCCTTCCTTTTATTCAGGATAATCGGGAAGTGCGCTTCGTTTTTTAGCAACACAACGCCCGAATCCACGTAAGCAGAGAAACAAGGCAGTATTTGACCGATTGTTCCATAGAAACTATGAACTGGCCGGCATGCTCTCCGGATCTAAACCCAATGGAAAACATTTGATGTTTACAAGAAATTACGCCAACAATCGCCAATTTGACAACAGCACCGAGCTTAAGGCGGCAATTTATGCAGAATATTCTTCTCTAGATGTAAATTTACTTAAAAAGTTGGCAGAATCGATGAAGAAGGGTTATTTTGTATCGCTAAAGCAAATGGTGCTTCCATAGATATCATATCTGCTTTTTGAGATCGATGTTGCATGAAGAACTGTCGGGGCTTGTTTTTAGCCGTAGGAAGAATTGTAAGATACGGTTGATGGATGCCGTATTCTAGCATAAGGAACAGAGTTCTTAAGCTTGTTCAGTATAGGTTGTTATGAAGTAAGTAAGTGCCCAATTCTCCATTCTACACCTTAAAGTTTGGTTTCAAGAGATTGGAGGTACTTTTTTCTGTAGGGGTTTTTTGACAAATCACACGTGACTACTGTCAAACTAAATACATAATTTTTTTCACTAATCATAGACATTTTGTCATGAAAAGACTTACGCCTCAACAATGTTTACAAATCGAACAACTGTATTACTGTGAAAAGTGTTCGTCGCGCGCTTTGGCCAAAATATGGTTTTCAGCAATGAGGCCCATGGCTACGTCAATAAGCAAAATTGCCATATTTGTGCTGAAGAGCAGTCTGAAGCCATTCAAGGCATTACAGTCATTGAAAAGAACAGTTTGGTGCGGCCTATGGGCTGGAGAAATTATCGGTCTATATTTCTTCAAAGACGAGGCTGGCGCCAATGTAACAGTGAATGGCGAACGCCATCGCGCCATGATAAACGATTTTTGGAAGCCGTGGTGCCGGATCTTTATTATTCAAAGTTCGGAAGTTTGTAGAAAATTCATAAACAATTAACAAATTTAGAAAAAATGTCATCAATTTTCTTCAATCGTATTATTAGTATTATTTGTAAGGTATATAACTTTTAAATTTCTAAATGAGAATTTTTTTTATATACACAGTTTTGTAGCTCATTCAATTTGAGTATAACAAAGTGTAAGTTTAAAGTTGCTCAAAAATCGCATAAATATTTGAGAACATATTTTACATTGAGCATTTTCTTCTGTAGACTTCCGTGGAATTCGGTGTTTCGTGACCACATTCGGAGAAGAGAATTGCACAGTAAATTTTGAAAGCATACAAAATTTCAGCCATTTACTATAATTAAAAATTCCAAACATGCAGCGACAAAAGCGACAGATTTCACACTCACTTTTAAAACTGCGTACGCAAGTAAGAAATACTGGCAAATGCCGCATTCGATTCATATGACAAAGACACAAGTAAATATATACGCATGCAAGCGTTGTATTGACACTTATGTACAGTTGTACGTATTTCCGTTGTTTATCTTAAGCTCTGAATTGTAGCTCAGTTGTATTTACATGCATACAGCAATAAAAAAGGGGTAGCGTCACATTCGTGACAAAAAATGTTGACTCTACCTACATACTTGTATCTATGTATGTATGTATGTATGTGTGTGTGTGTTTGCGCATATGTACATAGTTTCTTTTGCCAATTGTTGGCTAAGCGCGGGAAAATCCAAGTAAATAAAACTGCTGCTTATTTTAAGTAGTTCATGCTTTTTGTTGTAACTAAGGCTTGTTTGTGCCTTATCAAGCAAAGGTTTGTCATGGCGTATACGTGTTCGGAGCAC
>JAYXIM010051252.1:0-102063 GCA_037575425.1 Anastrepha fraterculus
ATTTTTCAGATTTTCAAGAAAAAAGCAATTAATTCTTAAAAAAAAAATCAAAATTTTTGAAAAAAAAATCCTTTGATCAGGCACGAGTTTTTTATGTTTTTCAAAAGCAGCATAAATTTTATTACAGTACTCACAAGTTCAAAAAACATAGTTTTGAGATAAACGCATTTAAAGTTTTCTTAACGACTTATGTATGTAGATTTCTACGAATTATTTAATTACTTAAGCTGTGTCATCTATTCCTGGGCCATATAATAGTTCTTCAACCGTCACAGCAGTTTCCAAAATATCGAGTTGCTTTTACTTACTGTAGCATTCTGCCTTCTCGAGTGTTATCGTTAGCGCGCTTATCTGCCACTTTCATACGTGCAGCATCCATTTTTTCAGCATGCCGATGAGAATTAGGCCCACAATTAAGTCCCAGTATTTTCATTATAACCAATAATAAATTTATACCTTCATTGAATATACAAGCAGCTATGTATGCAACAATATTTACTATTAACTAGTATTTACCGTTTTTGAGTGCATTTTCCTTACTAGTTGAATCAAGCTTTCATTTCATTGATTGAATTCACCTACACATCTTGAAAGTAAATTTTCATTACTAAGATCTTCGTAAGTACTTTTGATAGCTTTTAAAACATCAGGAGGTGAGAGAGAATAATCGTGAGTATAAGTAGCAAGCTCTCCTCTTGCTTCAGCACGCTTGTAAGAGCATCAAAAATCTTCGCCTTTTGGACACATATCATGATTCGGTTTTTCATCGCTCGAGCCGTAGTGATGAAAAGTTGCCATTATAGCAGATTTCATATCTTCAATAGAATCACAATACCGGCATATTGGTAAACCATAGTACACAGTTAATTTGTCTATAACTTCTCCTGTAAGCTTACCTCGACCACCAAGACCTTTTTGTTTAGTTTTCAGTGCACCTTATCGAGTCCCCATCCACTTTGGACATACCTTATACATTTATTTTTATTTAAGGTTGTTTTTTGTAAAGATCTGCTTTTATAATTCCTGAATAGGTCTTGGAGTCAACATTGTCATTATATGTAGTTTGCATACTTAACTCAATATTTTCTTTCAGAATACTGAAACATTTCGACCATTGCATCCACCTCCATTTTCCTAGAAGACCCTTTGTGATTAACAGTACACTCACCTTCATGCGATTGATGCCATTCCTGGAACTCAAATGTATTTGTTTTTTTTTCCAATGCTCACGCAGCTTACAATATGCACTCTTAATGTTTATATCAAGAATCTTTCCAGTAGCCAAATAGCCAATTATACATACATAGAAGAAACTCCAAAATATGCAGAAAACTCCGATACAGTTAAATGATTTGTATAATGGCTTAATGGCTGTCTACAGGTACAATATCTTCAATGTTTTGTTTCAAATTTTTAGAAGACGTACTCTGAATACTTTCATCACGTTCCGCTGTTTTCGGATTAAACACGTTCCTTCTTTTCACTGCACGTGACTTATTAATATTTTCAGCACTCCGAAGTTGTCTTGATATTTTTCTAGAATCACGTCCCATGGTAAATTACTTAAACAATAATTTATTTTAACACACAACTATCGACTGCTTAGTTCAAAGACTGCTGGCTCTGGACGCTCCGGAGCGCACGAGCGCCCTTTGTTAATTGTTGAATAATTCGAAAAGTATTTGTCGGATTTACCTCAAATTTTCACACAATATTTTTAACATATTATACTTCAAGAAAATGTAAAACAAAAATCCGATTTTCTGAAAATTCTGACTACCCCAAACCTGTTAAAGCAGATGCCGATCACATTCCTTGTCAAACTATGTTTTATGTGGCAAATCCATGAGAAAGGCAATTAAAAACTATTCAAAAAACACCATAAAATTATTCTATGGTTTACATCGACCTTCTTTCAATTTTTTACTACCTTTTCAGAAAAGTGATAAACTTATGTCTCTCTTTTCTTAACTTTCAAATTGCATCAATGGATTAAATAGCATCCGAAATCAATTCTCAAACTTTGCAACCCTTTATTATTGAAATATGGACTTGAGTATGATAAGAAGTAAACTGAGAATTATTTACAAATATTTGTTAATTTTTAAATACCTTCTGTTTTTTTTTTAATTTTCTAATCCTTTATATTTTTCATAAAATTTTAGTTTTTTATTCACAAATTTTTGGGAAAGAATTAATAAAATTGGTTTTCATCCAATGTTGGAAATTGTGGTATATAGTTTTTTAAAGTGAAATACTTGTTATTTCTCTTAACATTTAAAAATTCGGTGCGCAACTAAGTTCTCGCTGTTTTTTTTTATGAAAATACAACTTTATTCTGAAAAAATGGTTACAAGTGAATCATTGAAAGTATTGCCCATCGCTGGCTACTATTTTTCCCATCTTTTTGGTAGATCTCGTATACCGTCTCGGTAAAACTGTTTGTCTTTTGAGGCTATCCACGGATCAAGCCATTTTTTGATATCTTCATATGAATGGAACTGCTGGTCAGCTACCATGTGCCATCGATCGGAACAGGTGATAATCGGACGGCGCAATATCAGGAGAATATGGCGGATGGGATAGAATTTCCCATTTCAGTGTTTCCAGATAGGTTTTAACGGGTTTTGCAACGTGAGGCCGAGAGTTGTCATGCTGTAGAATCACTATTTCATGCCTCTCCGTGTATTGCGGCCGCTTCTCGCATAGTGCTCGGCTCAATCGCATCAATTGAAGTAGATACCGATCCTTAGTGATGGTTTCGCTTAGTTTTAACAGTTCATAATAAATAACACCAACCTGGTCCCACCAAATACATAGCATAACCTTCGCATCGTGGTTATTCGGCCTAGCCGACGACGTAGAAGCATAATTTTTTATATTTAATTTTTCAGGACAATATATACCTTTTGGAAGAGTCGGACGACTAAATAAAAACAAAAAAGAAGAAATTAGTATGGGGGCTTTGTTTTTCAAACCGAAAAAAACATCAATGATTTTCTGAAATTTTGCACAAAAAAAGTTAATTTTTTTCCATAAAAACATGTTAAAGCTATTCTGGAACATGTTATTCTAGAAAATAAAAATAAAATGTTTCATAAATATTAAAAAAAAACGAAGATATTTCACTTCCAAAGAAAATTTTCACCCCTGACAAAAAACAAATTTTCAAAATTTTGTGCCTACAAAATTTAATTTGAAAAAATTTTGAAAAAATTTAATTTTTTTTGTAAAAAAAAATTTTTTGAAGGAAAACTTCTTAGGCGTCGATGAACGAGCGAGAATGGAGAGTAAAATTTCAAAGTCATGCAACGTTTGGGGCATTTTCGTTACGCGAGAGAGAAAAACGATATAACGTAGAGGAAAAGGAGACAGAGAGCTAAAACTTATACCATATAACTATATCTTAGATACACTTTAGGCTATTTTTCCTGAGTTTCTCCTTGTGGTTGCTAATTTCTAGTGAGAAATAACCCTGCCTACTTTTTGGCGCTTGTTTGTTGAAAATATATTTTTGGTGTCTACTTTTTCCTTGGTGCCTACTGTTTGGGGTGTTTTTTGGTCCCAATTTTTTTGGCGTTTTTGACTTGGTGCCTACTTTTTGGCGCTTATTTCCGTTTCCAGGCGAGTGCTTGTGCGTACTATAAAGTGCTATCCATTCCGGCATCGGATATATTGGTATTGCTTAGCTGTAATTTGTGCCGTTGCTGCGCTCCTGGAATCGCTGCGTTTGTGCGGGTGATAAACGCTCGGAGTAGTGCGCGTTGTTGCCACGGTTTGTGTCTAGTGTTTACCTACACCGGTCGACCCGGTTTTCTAAATTTTGTCTATTTGTATTCTCTGCAAATGTTGTCAATTTATTTAGATATATATTCTTTCTCTCTCTCACTCTCTCATTCTCTCTCGGGTCTCTCTCTCTCACTCTCATTCTCTCTCGGGTCTTTCCCTCTTTCTTTGTCTGCCTTGAAAGTTTCACTTCTGTTATGTGTACTACGCTACACGCACTTTTTTTCAAAATATTGTGTATGAGAATAAGTTTCCGTCCTTTCTTAGCCAAAGTTACGAACTATATAAGCAACTAAATAATAATACATACAGGCACCATACGGATTCCTCTGACGAAAAATCGAGTTCTTTTGACTTCACTCATTCATTGAGCCAGTTTGCGGTGCTCTCGTAAGAAGTAAGCCACTCTGTAATGAGGGTTGACTGCATTGATCGGAACAGATGGTGATTGGAAGGTGCAATGTCCGGGAAATACGGCGGGTAGGGCAAGATTTCCCAATTCAGTCCCTCTAAATATTTCTGGTCCGATTTAGCAACGTGTGGCCTGGCGTTGTCATGCAGCAAAATCAGTTTGTCATGTCTACCGTCCCACTCCGGCCGACTTTTCTTTGAGAGCTCGATTCAAACGCATTAGCTGCAGTCGGTAACGATCGCCTGTGATGGTTTTAGATGGTTTAAGGAGTTCATAATGGATGACACCTTTTTGATCCCACCAGATGCACAACATAACATCAATATTTTTTTTTCGCTGCCGATGGACCTGGTACATCTGTCAGGCTCCAACATTTTCAACGCTTTGGGTTATCGTAATAGATCAATTTTTCATCGCCAGTGACGATGCGATGGTGAAAACCTTTTCTTTTCTGCCGTTCAAGAAGCATCTCACACGTCACCAAACTTCTCTCGATATCCCTCTTCTTCGACAGATGTGTCTTCCAGTTACCTGGTTTATGGACAATTTCTATAGGGAGCAAACGTTTACCGGCGGTTGATCTGTCAACATCACAACTTTAGACACATCATCAAAGATTCGACATGCGTCTTCATTCAATAATTGTTGCAGTTGAGTATCTTCGAATTTTGTCGTTGCCACTTCGCGATCTTTATCACTTACGTCGAAAATGCCACTTTGGAGGCTTCGAAACCACCCCTTACAAGTTGTATTTGATGGAGATGGTGATTTCCGTAATTATTGATCAATATAGGACACGTTTCAGCTGCACTTTTCTTTAAAAGGTAATAATGAAGCATAACTTCCCGCAAATGCTGTTTTTTCGGGACGAACGTAGACATCTTTGAGGTCAGATCAAAAAGGATCAACTACTGCGATCGAGACCTCACATATACACCTTCGAATCACCAGTATATTACTAGAGCGAACATAAATATATTATATTAAATCGTGAACGATATGAAGTGTTACCTATTCAAAACTCCATAACTTTTTGTGTGAAATTAGTTTTTATTGATTTCAAAGACAAAATTGTTCAAAAATGATTACAATTTTAACATATATTCACTTTAGCTCGATATGACCACCTTTTGCCTGGACTATAGCCTTCAAACGGTCAAAAAATGAGTTGCATGCTGCACGAATGTGATCTTTGAGGAATTTGGGACATTCTCGTATAATCGCTTTTTTCAGCGCATTCATACTGGCATATTTTTTAGTCCTCTCCTTGCTCTCCAAAATGGACCAGATGAAATAGTCCATCGGATTTGCGTCTGGCGAATTCGAAAGCCATTGTGTGGACGAAATGAAGTGTGGAACATGATTTTTTAACCATTCTTGGTTCACACGAGCTTTATGAGACGGTGCCGAGTTCTGTTGGAACGTCCATGGTATACGACCGAAATGTTTGCGTGCTCACGGCTCTAAAGCAGCTTCCAAAACATTTTCTCGATAATAAGTCGCATTCACTTCGACACCAGGATCGATTGAAGAGCGTCCATCAGCGATCACTGCGGCGCAAATCATTACTTGCGATGGGAAATTGCTTCGAGTGGCCATACGTAGGCTCAAATTCTCGTATGAGCGTTCGGTCAAGTAAACACGATCGGTTTGAGTATTTATAAACTGCTCAATTGGGAAATTTTTTTCATCAGAAAACACAATGTTAGGAAATTCGCCACGTTCGTGCAAGCGCAACAACTCCTTTGCACCGAACTTTTTATTGCTGGATGAAAGATCGTGTGCTTTTTGGAACTTGTAGGCCTTGACCTTGAGCTCATTTTTCAATATGCGTCGAATGCTGTCTTGCGATATTTTCAGTTCTTTGGCCATTTTTCTTCCACTTCGACGTGGATTTCGTTCAAGTCGAACCTTCACTTTCCGAACCATATCTGGTGTTGTTGCGGTTTTTTTTGGTCCACCTTCATATCGTTTTACAATGCTGCCAGTATCATTGTAACGTTTTATAGTGCGATACAGAAGCATTTTATTCACTTTGAGGTGACTGAGCTCACGAACAATGGCTGGTTGTGATTTTCCAGCCAAATATAACGCAATCACACAATTACGTTTGAATTCCATCACAGAAAAAAAAAATTCAACAGAACTGAGACGCAAATGCTTTTGATGGCTTATAAATAATATATTGAACTGTCATTAGAACAATTTTGACGTTGATGTCATGAGCTGTTTTACAGATACAAGTAGTTTGAAGTTGGTAACACTTCATATCGTTCACCCTGTAGTATCACAGCGACGCCTCTTGTACACCTCTTATTCCCACCCACAATAAATAATTAAATATATCTTAAGAAATTATTATTAAATAAAATAAAATATTCTCTTCCAAAATGTTCTATGTCTTAAAATTACCTTTTTTACTTACACAACCTTTTTTCAGTTTATTTCTTAATTTTTTATGTTGATGTTTGACATGGAATCCCCCAAAAGTTAAATTACGCAAATTGAAGAAAATAAATCGTAAGGGTATGGTTATTCCTGAAGCCCATGGAGCATAGGTTCAAAAATATTAAAACAAGTGCACGTTCAGCCTTTGGATTTGAATAACATAGGTACATATATTTCTAACGTGATAGAGTATTTGGGAGACCAGATTTGGTTTTCGGATGTCAATATCCTTTTTATGAACTAGTCGAGCTCTTTTTTTAAATCTTGCAATGTATGGGCTCCGTAAAGAGCACAAATTTTTCCCCCCTGCTTCGAAGTTTCTTTTCGGTCGTAATGATATTGAAGAATGTATCCAATTTTCGATTTTCAGTATTTATAGATGTAATTGGTGCTTACACCCTTTTGCCGGGTATACGACCGAGTTCCATATCCAATTTGAGATGTTCCTCATGATGTTTTTGCATGAAATAGAGATACTTTTTACTTCGCTGTTTTTCGCATTACTCAGCGATTGAATTATTTAGCTGCAGGATAAAAGAAAAACAATACTATAGAACTGATATATTTCCATCTTCTACTTCATTTAGGGTGGCCGTAAACAATTGAATGCAAATGTAACGAAATGAATCACTTGCCAAGAGCGAGCGAAATGGCCACAAACCAGGAAACACAGCAGCTGTGAAAATATGTTGATGACTTCCTAAGGTGTAATGTATGGAGTTAAGTCTCCCAGAAGTCACTCTCTCACCAAAAACGAAGAGAGTAGTAAAAGTGGCGCATGCAAAGCGTACTTTATTTTGCATGCAATCAAAACTATGGGTGTGATTTCAAAATATGGACTTTCAGTATGATTATAAAGTAGACAAAAAAAAATACTTTAAAAACATGTGCACGAATAAGTTTGCGCTTTGTAGTAGATAGTAAATGCTGATAGAAATATGATCGATTAGCAATCTAACGAACTTAAAGATTACAGAGATGAGTTCGCAATTGCAAATAGTTGGAGAGATACGTATGTAAATGCAAGTTTGAATAACTAACGAAAAACTCAAGCAAAAAATGCATAAAACAATCATAAATTTAGTTAAAATAAGTTAAAATTATCTGCAGTACGCGTATGCTAAAATGTGAACCAAAAAACAAAAACAAAAAAGAAAATATTTTAAGTGAACTTTTTTGATTTATTTAAAGGAGCCCGATTCCATATGCGATTAGGTATATGCATGCAAAGCAAACACACAAACATACTTGGTTAAACAAAACTCAAATTTTTAGCCCTACTTACACTGAAAACCGAACAAAGAAAACCTAGCTTAAGTGAGAGTAAACGAAGAAATAAAGTAATAAATTTGTATTCAATAAATTTACAAAACCTTAATTTAAAGCTCTAAAAGTCAGACGCTAAATTCGTAAAAAAGAAAAGTTCCATTTGTTTAAAATAAGTCACTAATTTAAATGTTTTATGCATAAAAAACATTATTTTACACCTACAAGTATATGCAGTAATGAATAATACACTTTTCAAAAAAAAAGAAGAAAAAATTGTTATTATTAATAAATACATTTTTGCATTAATTAATTGTATTTATTATATTGTAAGTAATATTAAAAACGAATTTAAATGTAGTTACAACATATAATTTTTATTTAGTTTATTTATTTTTTTTTTTGATGTAAGGACCTCAGTAATTTTTTAGGTATTTAAAAGGGTATTAAAAGTGAAACTTCATTAAACAAATACCACAAAAGAAAGTAACCAAATATTTCTTTATGCTTTTAAGATTTAAGCAAAACACATTATAACTTCGATATTTATCAAAGAAGACACTCTTCGAGCAAAATAAAATGATTCTAAATTTATAAGCAATTTAAAGTTTAACTATCGTAAAAAATTATCATGAATATCGATATTATTCTACGCATTAACACACTCAACTATACATTTGATAAACGTTTAAGTCAAATTTAGAAATTAAAACTATGAAAAAAACATTTTTTCATAAACCTATTATAATAAAAAAAAATAATTTTAAAACCTCTGATTGACTTGAAAACTAGAAAATAAGGGCGAAAGTTAAGTTCCCATACTCACAAATAGGCATTAACGGCTATCTGTTTGTCACTGAATGACTTTGTAGTTGTAGAAAAACAAAAAAAAATTATTTTTAATACAAGATTTTTTTTTCAGATTACACTATTATACAAATATTTTGTTCAAAAGTGGCATCTCATTAAAAAGATTCACTAAATACGAAAATTGGTTTCATTTATTTTTCCAAAGAAGATTTTTCAAAATGTAGGCAAAAAATCTGTTTTCTTTGCCTTTTTTGCAGTTATTGCCAAAAAAAAAAAACAAAAAAAAACTCCAGAAAAGCTGATAAAACTAACATCTAATGGATATTGTTCGAAATCTCGGTTTCCTGTTCGTATTCGAAATTCGTTCCGCCGCTTCGCGTTCATATATTCTTTAGGCGCTTTCGCTCCGCCACTTCTCTGCTTGCTATCTACGAGTATGCGCACTGCTCACTTCACGTAAGATTTGCAGATGAAAGCAACAACAAAGTTATCGAGTAAGATTCACCGCTAACGAGTATGGTATTTATGGTTCATAAAACTGGAATAACTTATTATTTTTGCAATGCTGCCAACTCTCTTTCAAGAGACTGTTAAACAATCAGACTGCGTTCATGCAGAGAGACTATGCTTTAACTGTGCGAAATCTCTTTTGATGTTCTCACACAGCAACTCCGGTGCTTGCCATTGTTTAGTTTTTGATTTGCAGGCAACAACACCATTGAGAACAAGGAGAACACGAGCACTTGCTAACGCGTGGCGAATCGAAGAGACCTTTTGTGTGCATCGGAATAGTAATTTTTGCGCTTCAGACGTTTAAATCCCAAAAATAAGCACTTTTTCAAGCTTTACCGAAAATTTTTCCATTTTATTTCTTCTTTTTAGTTAGGAAATTAATTGGATAAACAGTTTTTAATTTAAGATTACAATTTTTTTTTAATTTAAGATTAAAATTTGTTTAATTTAAGATTCAAATCTTAATTTTTTACATTATTTTATTTTTTTCTTATTTTTTTTAAATTAATTTTTTTAATTTTATTTTTGTTTTATTTTTTTATTAATATGAAAATATGATGCCTAAGCCCGTTCAAATCGGAAAGAATATGTAAAAGCTACGATAAATTAAATAAATACAGTCAATAGTCATTCTCTACATCCGGAGAATCGATAAAAAATACAGAATCAGCAAAGAGGCGGAGTATAACTTTCGAACGATAACCATAAAAGACTAGTTTTGCTCGCTTTACTGGATTTTGATTTTTTTGCAATAACTGCAAAAAGACCTTGAAACAGATTTTTGCCTATGTCCTTAAAACGCTTTTTTGGAAATATTATTATATATATGGGACATATTTTCGTGTTCAGCGACTGCAAATCAGTCTAAAAAAGTTTGTTTACCAAGTACTTTTTTCATACATATAAACTAATTTTATTTAAAATTTAGTGCTTAGAAGGTAGTACAACAACTCTCGATCTTTTATGTTTAGTTATTAATGTTTGTATGAATGCTTAACTGCTTCTAAATTTCGTAGTTTGTTTTAATTTCATAAAGTAGGGTGATCCACAATTAAAAGCAAACAGCCTGGCAATTAACATGGCAGGATAACAGCAAAATCTGTATGCGCCAAATGTTAATGTCATGCTAACATTATGAATTGCTCTGATATGTTAATAATGATGGATAGCATTTGAAAAAATTTTAGAGATTAATTAAATTCAATGCCTCTGCTAAGTATGTAATTTTTTCTTTAAATTATAAATATGTTAGGAGCAATTATTGTATGTAAGGAGAAGATCTTACTAAGAACGCATCATAAATGTGCTATGGCATAACGTATGCGAGATGAAATGCCAACTGACTGCTCAGACGAAATCAGCAGATGCATATTCTTGCAAAATATGAGTTTATCATTCCATTATTAATGAATTCTTAAGAAAAAAAGGTATTTTTCGATGAACACATCAGCTACAAATTTTTAACATAACAATTTTAACATAACATTTTCAACATACATTTTTTAACAGAAGCCCGCTTATGTTACGCTCACCAGCTAAAACTTT
Organism: Anastrepha fraterculus; assembly: GCA_037575425.1. Taxonomy (NCBI): domain Eukaryota; kingdom Metazoa; phylum Arthropoda; class Insecta; order Diptera; family Tephritidae; genus Anastrepha; species Anastrepha fraterculus. Next base: position 10,781 of record JAYXIM010051252.1, read on the forward strand.
GTTGCGTCTAGAAATTTGACACTTGGAAGCCTGGAGTATATTAATTGGCTTGAAGTGTAGAGTAACACTTATCGCCCGTCACGCAACTGAAAAGAGAACGTGAAGCAAGCAAATTTTGAGAGAGAGCACATCGGCTGCAGTTAAAAAGTACTAAGTGCTTTTCAGGAACTGAGAGTACCATTTTCTTTGCTCACCTAACATGTCACATATCTGTGGTATACTTTTTAATACCCTTGTCATTGACAACATAGGTGTTGCCCAATTTACAGCCAAATTTTTTTGATCAACCCACAATTTCATTTTTTCATCAGGCATATAATTAGCTGCTTTGTAGAGCCCATTTCCATCCATTTAAATTTTTTTAGTCCATCTGAAATGGTAATGGTAGAAGAAATGGAATGAAGAATGAATTATTTTCACAGAATGCAAATAAATGTCTGACACGGTAGCTCTAGGCGGTAGGCGGAACATTTGTGACTATGTTTCATGCTATACTAAAATGATATTCAACTAATGAATAGTTGGAATAATACTCTTACTCTTCTTTTAATTTGTTTTTTTGGTGTTTCTTCTCATACTATCACCTAGTAGTTCACGTATCATCTGCCGCAAAGAATTTACCAGCTTTTTATGTAGCACCACCAGATAGTCCACGTATACTCTTGCCATTGATTAAGAGTAAGTTAATCAAAACTAAGCGTTATTTTCATAAGAATTCAACAATAAAAAGTTCTAAATCACACATTCAGTGAAACCCCTGCAAATAAAAAAAAATTAACTTTGGAAAAGTTCGGAGTATTTCGAATTAACGGCAAGTTCGAAGTGGCTTAGAAATCGTGTTGATTTTTCACAATTTTCTCGCTGACGGAGTTGAGCGTTTTCTTACACATAAAAAATATCGAGCATTTTTTGTGCAATATTTATTAACCCTAGAATCGTAATATACGTAAATTTTACGTGTATGTCGCAAAAAAAAGTCAGCTACACTTTACCGTTCGGCGCTATCGCTACGACCTCTTGGCAGTGCTTCCTTTATTTTATTGTTGCATTAACAAGTGAATCACAAATCAGGTGTTACTTCGCGTTTAGCTTTAATCGTTCTTTAAAAAAAGTGTGTACGTAAGTTTTACGTGGTCTTGTTATTAGCGTATAAATATTTGTAAATCAAATTTATGTTCCGTGCGGTTTTCAGGAGAAATAAAAGGTAATAATGGAAAACTCAAGTCGTTGCCTTACGGATGCAGAAATAGAAGCCTTCCTGGACAGTATTGACAGCGATGTAAGCTTCACTGAGGACAACCCTGAAGAGGAAGTTGATTTTGACAGTGACAATAGTTTGGAGGATCCAGACTACTCTCCTGAATTCCAGGAAAATACTTTTGAAGAGAAACTGATGAAAGCCGTGGAGTCCGCTCAAAATATGGCATCTGAAAAAAAAAAAATAAAGGTCCCCCGGCAAAAAATCAGAAGCCAGCACCAACTGTGCACCTACAACTAAATGACATTGAAGATGTATCCAGTTCTAATCCACTTTTGGGAAGGAATGGTCATGTTTGGAGTAGCAATCCAGTGCATCGTAGTAGCGGAAGAGCAATGGCTATGAATGTTGTTTATATTCGACCAGGTAAATATTATTAAAAGCGGATGTTTTTTAAACACTGTTATTAAAATAAAACAAATAACTAGGTCTATATCCATTTTTTTATAATTCACTTTAAGAAACATAAAACTTTGTATTTTCAATAAATAAAATCAAAACAGAAGATATATAAGTTTTTGTTGAACATTTATTTTAAATTTTTGTGTTGTACGTAAAATTTACGTATATTAGCATTAACGTAGGGTAAAACTATCTTACGATTCTAGGGTTAAATGCATAGCACCTACATACTTACTGCGTTTCTGATCTACTCGTGGAGCATAAGTAATGTAAACACACAGGGTGTGTATAATTTCCAGTTATGCGAACTCTTGGAACGACAAAGATAATAGTTATTTAGAACTAAGTTCATACTAGTAGAGGAAGGCGACTAATACACGAATATTATAAATAAGTTATCAAAGTTATCCATCATTATTTCTACAAAACACTCAGTATTATGTTCTTATTTTAAATTCCAATTGGTTTAGTACATTATGTGCTGATAAGCTAGAATTTCTATAATATTTGGCAGTCTGAAAATTTTAGTCATCAATTGTTTGTGCCGTAATAAAAGTAATGATCAGCACCTGGGAATTTCTTCAAATCGGCATCACATTTTAGTTTTCTCTTATGAAAATCTTTAAAATGCTGAACAATCTGCTAAAAACTTGGAGCATGAGCGAAATACATATGTAGTTTTGAAAATTTCGATACTAGAGCTAAACCAAGCACCATTCGACTTAGCGCTCAATAGGTTAGTGAATTAGTGGGAAAATTTGAGGAAAACTATTCGTAGAATTGGTAAAAAAATATTAAGTAATCATCGTCAAATACTTTTTAAAGTGAAAAATTGAACGACCGGACTTTTAACCTCACAAAACTCAACTGAAATGGAACGCAATTGAGTTGTGTTCAAAGCAAATGATAACTGGTTAAAACTGATGACAAATGCAAGACTTATAATAGTGATGTACAAAAAATCAAAGTGCGAATGAAGCCACGAGTCAAAGCTTCTCAAATACCTTACAAAGGCGAGAAAATGGAAGCAAAAGCTGTGTAACTTTTGGTATGATTGGAATAAAATATTATAGTATCTTAAGAGTAGCTACCGAGCATTCGAAGGTCCAACTCGCCACCTGGTTCGACTCTTACAACCTAATTCCACCGAAAGTTTAGCTACATATAGTACATTGACATATAATTTTCAACGAGCCTTAGCTGCAGCTTACGCTCAACTACAATTAAAAACTCACTCTTTTATGTGACCAAATTCATTTGTAATTGTAAGCAAACATATAAACTCTCTCCCACTTCTGAGTAAGGCCAAAGTGAAAATGTTGATTTAACAGTCATAAAAGCAGCATTCCAAATTTAAAAATAAATTTAAATTTCGTGCCTAATCGTGCAAAACAAGTGAGAATTTTGATCACAGAATCACTTTTTCTCTTGTTGTTAGCATAAATATAATACCTACGTATGGTTGGTAGATATATACATACATATATATTCGTATACTACAATACATATGCTGTAAGAAATAATGTAAATATCCCCAGTATTCGGAAGTAGCAAAAACGAAAACCATGAGACTTCCAGGTGACCTTCTTAACATAAAAATGTGAACAGCTCTGTTAACCATCTGTTGTCAGCAAACCTCAAATGTGAACGAGCTGCTTGAGTTCACTCTGTTGCGGTGGAAAGGCTTACTATTTCTGAAACTTGACAGAGATGACCAAACATCCAAGCACGCATCAAAAGATGTGCGCACTAATTATAGATATATACAATTTTCCACAGTCAGCAATTGATGCAATTCAATCAAGTAATTCAATTAAAGTGTATAGATTGCTACAGAAAAAACGGCGTATTATATCAAGACAAGGCTAACAAAAACAAAAAAAAAAAAAACATACATCATATAACTACAAGAGCTTAGCTTGGTTTCATACCAAGAGAGCAGGACTGGAATATTTTGATGAATTCACAATTCTTTATTTGCCTCGGTCTGTACAAATCTCTCTTAATGCGGTAAAGTTGATACCAAGAGAGGCCTCCAAAAGGCACTTGAAAACACAGCACAGAAAACACAGCAGTTTCAGGGTTATTCGGCTCTGAGCGAATTTGATAGATATGCTGATGTTACTTGGGATGTGTTTCACAAAATTTAGTTTGTGGACATCCCAAGTGAAGTGGAATCCAAAGTTCTCTTCAATTTTTTTTCACCATTTCTAATAAGCAAACCTAGTAATCCATCATCCTTGGTTTCACAATGATGGAATTCAATACAAGCCTGCAAATAGATTTGAATTTGTGTTTCGCGTTGGAAACCAAAAAGTTCCACATTGATGGTATTATGGCGCTCCTCGATAAGCAAAATTTTAGCAGTTATTTTTCATTAAAAGAATTGCATTAGCAAATCAAATTTGTGACCATAATTTTTGGACTGCTCAATAAAAAAGATATAACTTTATTGTTATTTATTAAGAAAAAAATATTTTAGCTGCATATAGAACCACTTACATAAGCACAAGTACGCAATTGGGTGTGTCGTGTGGATCTTTGCTAGGCCTACTGTAAAGTGTATTGCTACTAGTAGAATTGTCAACTAGCAAACAGTGTATACATACATATATGAGTATATGTATTTGAGTATGATATGAGTAAATAAATATAAGAAAATAATTTTTTTTAAGCAAATATGCAAACACATTTTTGAAAATTTTCCTCGTACGTCTCCTATTGGGGAGAATTTTAAAAATGCCTTAAGAGTAACTATAAATGAAAAAAAAATTATATAAATAAATTGACGCCATATAACATTAAGAAAAAATTAATTAATTGAATTAAAATATAATTGAAACAAAACCTCCTGAGTATGTCTTATTTTTCGCTTTGCTAAAAATAATGAGCCCAGATGTACTCAAGATGTTTAAAAAAGTAGCACCTGAAAATAAAATGTTTTTCGTTTTTAAAGATAAGGGAGTTAATTTAATCAGCTGATTTAAGATTTTTTTATTTATGTAAATCTACAAAGGTATACTTAAGTTGGCGTTAATAATTAGGAATGAAAAGGTGTTTATGCATCCCTTTTACAGTTATATGATAATATTTATATATTTTCCTGTAGTTCCTAGATGGAACAAAGGGCCTCGTATATATAGATGAGTACTCTGCTTATAAACTCTTTATATAAAACGAAAACAGTTCATATAATAAACTTTTTTTTACCACGAAACTTCTTAATGCCTTTTTTATTAATTTTACATTAGCACCTAATAATAGATAATGTAATTTAATTAACTAAAATAAATATTAAAGTAATGTGCTGTTTAAGATAAAATAAAAGAACAACGTGCATATTCAAAAAACGATTTACGCTTAAAACAAGGACGTGAAAAATTTTATTGAAAATTTTTTTAGGCATTTAACTTTTCTTGAAAACAAAAGCCTCTAACAAATCCAAATCCATGAAAATGTCGAAAAAAAAATTAAACCAAAATAATATAAAAAGAACTTAATGATATTGTTTCACATTTAAAGTGTACGACTAGCAAAGTTATAAATAAACCTACAACAAAATTTTAACGAAAGTTTAAAATTTAAAGTATTTATAATTAAAAATTTAAACAAACCCCTTAAAAATTTACAAAACGAAATTAAATGTAATAAATGTTTTTTAATTCATTAAATGTTAGTTATCAAACCCAAAAAAGAAAAACCACATAAATCTATGACCTTAAATTTAACAAAAAAAATGAAGTAATCTTGTGAAAAATGCTAAACATTTACGCTTAAAAGGGTAATAATAAATATGTAAACGTAAAAGATGGTAATTTACACTTTTCCAAAAGTTAAACAATCAAAACAAAAGAAACAAAACTAAAATACGAATAAACCTCCTGTCAGGCATTGGAAGCGCAGGTCGTTTTCACTGGCTTGACGAATAATATTTGCAAATTATTAATCAATTCCTTTCTCAAGGCAATGCGATACGAGATTTTTAGGTAAATATGTACATACATATATTAAATAAGTAATTTAAGTTAACACATTTGCACTGTTCACTCATAAATAATAACAAAAAAATAATTTTTAAATGTAAGCAAGTTTTTTTTTTAATTTAACCCTATATTAATATAATACAAACTTTCGCAAAAGGGATATGAATCATTTGTCTATAGTTAAATTTACTAATTTTGAACTACTTTACTAGCAGTTTTCCTTGCAGCGCAACTAGTTCGTATTTCAAGCTAGAAACTGGTACCAAAAAGTCGGCAATGTCTTACAAAATGTGGATCATGAGCCTCTCTATCAGCATAAAACCATTTAAAGAAAGAATCAAGAAACTGCATTAGCATTACACTAAGTTAATCAACTACTTCATAATACACATAAAAATCAGATGATTGACTGCATCACCATTTATATTCGTCTAATGCCCACTGCGTGCATCATGGCAGCCTGAAATGTACTTATTTATAGAAAAGAATATTTGTTTTGCATACACCTCTAAGACCACTTGGCAACTGGTACACATTTAGACCCTCTCGAACTACTTACAGTATAATTTGTTCCATCATATACCAGCGCATGAACAGGAATGCTTTACTGCAGGGATATTTTAATGCATACATCTACGTCCAAACAAACAAATTTTCTAAAGAGTGCAGTATAAAAAAATATTTCATTGATATTTTTACTCAATGCGCATCGGCTAGCTTTGTGCACAATACGAGAAAGAGATGGAAAGAGTCTGCTAACCTATTTGAAAGCGCGTACACATGAGTAAGTAGAAAGAAGGGAAAGTTTCTGAGAGAAAGAGGAAAAGCTCAACAGGAGAACATTCTTTTATTGCCTTTATGTTTTTTATATTGATGAATGTATTTTAAAGATTTTATTGTTATTAGAAAGCAAAAGCTAAAAGAAATGAACGTTGACTGTCGATAAAATGAGAATGAGTATCGTTAAACTATATACAAATTTAGGTTTGACCATAATTCTTGGTTTCATTAACATGCCTTTATATCTCCAAACCCTTCTCAGGCTCATAAAAAGAATTGCTAACCTCGTATGTGCTAATCTCTGGACTCGATAAATAGTCACGCAAAATAAATTATAAAAAAATCTTTATAATGGCAATGCAAAGATCATACAAAGATGCAGTCCCGACTCGTTGCTATGACGAATCTCGATTATGAATTCTCAAAACGCAAAACATTAAAATATAAATTCAGATCCGAATCGGTTTTGTGCAATCAAATATTCTATGCAAGTTTTGTCGGAAAAGTTGACCGGAGCTGCAGCTCTCTTCTCCTCAGTTTCTTTGTGACACGACATTCATAATTCAACTTCTTGATTTTTTCAACGTTGTTGTTTAATAGTCACCCTTCCAAGATATACCCTATGGTCAGAAAGTACCGGGAATGTTTAATTTAAACGAACCGCGCACGTGGGAACCGGTCCATATTTTTTTTATGTTGGTAGGTCTGTAAGACACACATCTGTCACTTTTTAGCGCCATCGGATCATTAGTGTCTGCTTGACCGGCCGGAAATGTGGACAAACAATTTTTGGATTTTGCATGATGATAACGCGCCATCGTACCGAGCCCAAATTGTGCTGGATTATTTGATCAAACACCAAGCAAATACCATCGTGCAAGCACCGTATTCACCTGATATGGCCCCGTACGTCTTCTTTTTGTTTCCCAAGTTGGAGTTACCACTTCGTGGAAGGAGATTTCAGTCGATAGAGGAGATCAAAGAGAATGCGCCATACCTTCGTCGGCCTACCAGGGGTACATGGAGGACTGGGTTAACGTTGACACATGTGTGTTGCTTTAGACGGGTCATATTTTGAAGGACTTGCCTGAAACTTTGCCTGAAATTTAACTCAGTTTTGTTTTATTTAAACATTCTCGGTACTTTCAGATCATGGTTTAGGTAATTTAGCTTAAGCTAAGTCTTTGAACAAACACGATGTTGCCAAGTAATTGCTAATATAATGTAATAAAAGGCGTTTTCGATTCGTCAGTTCTCTGCTCGCTATATTAGGGCTCTGCTCACTTGACGAACAATTTGCACGTCAAAGCAACAACACAGTTATCGAGCAAGATTCGTCACTAGCGAATATGATTTTAAATCATAAATTTCACCATATTCAATGTTACCAACCCTCTTAGCCGTCTTAGAAATAATTTCGGCGATGACTTTTCACCCTGTCTTTTTCACATTTTCTTTTAAAGAAGTCTTCGAAAATCGTCGTGCCTTCACACGATGAAATTTTGCTAGCGGATTTTCTTGCGTGTTTTTTGACGTTTAAGCGAGCAATTTTCTTTGATCATTCATTTGATGAAGCGCGAGCCCGAAGTGCATTTGAATAAAAATACTACATAAAATGTGAGTACGATGAAAGCAAAATGTCAATAAAATCTCTCATTTTTGCTGACCGGCGAGCATGCCTCCTCGGTTGACTTATCTACGCTTTTTGCCATCGTTTAAATTGGCTCTTACAAATACTCATTAAGTAATACTCATATTCTCTCTCTCTCTCGCTTTCTTCATTCTACATATGCCTGCTCATTCCCTGAGCTACTAAACTAGGGCCGCACTTTTACGGTACTAGTGAATTTCGCTGGATGAAAATTCGATCGTAGGATCGCATAAAAAAGTAGGTATCATTTTAAAGAAATGATTCCAAGTTGTCATTTTAGCAAAAAAACGGTAAACTAACAATAAAACTACCTAACAGCAAAAAATAATAACATTGAATTTTGAAAAAAATTTTCAAAACTGCAAAGAAGAAATTTTACCAAAAAAAATCTTTCCAAATTTTTTTTCAATTGGCTACCGCAAAGTACAGGGAAAATTTTACAGAAAACATTTTTTTTCTCTAAGACTACCAATTATTTTATTTGTAATTCAAAGAAATCATTCTTGAACGAAAAAATAAAATATTTTGCACAATTTGTGCTACTGCATAGTAGAACATCTTCACAAAATTTCATCAAAATCGGCGTGATGAAGGTTTTAGACGGCTACAATTGGCTGATGCATATATTTCAGCGCACTATCTCACTCATTATAACATTTTCACTTAAATGGAAGAGATAAATAAAGGGTGGTTAAGTTTCAAGGGCCGGTGTTGATTTTGAATCAAATACAATTTTTTTAAGAAATTATTATCATTTCTCTTTATTATGATAATACTGATATGGCTCAATTGGCCAGATGGCCGCCGCGGCCTCGGCGGCACACCTCCATCCGATGATTCAAATTTTCGATGTCGCCGAGGCATAATTGAGGTTCTATGACGTTAATGTGCCGAATTATCTCATCCTTTAGCTTTTGAATTGTTGCTGGCGTACCGACGTATACCTTTTCTTTCAAATAACCCCAAAGAAAGAAGTCCAACGGTGTCAAATCACATGATCTTGGCAGCCAATGGACATCGCCGCCATCAAATTTTTCGCGCAAAAGAGCCATTGTTTCGTTAGCTGTGTGACAAGTGGCACCGTCCTGTTGAAACCACATATCGCCCACATCCATATCTTCCAATTTGGGCCACAAAAAGTTCGTTATAATCTCACGATAGCGAACACTATTCACAGTAACTACCTGACCGGCCTCATTTTGGAAAAAATACGGCCCAATGATGCCGCCCGCCCATAAACCGCACCAAACAGTCACTCTTTGAGGGTGCATTGGTTTTTCGGCAATCACTCTTGCATTATCGTTCGCCCAAATGCGGCAATTCTGCTTATTGACGAATCCACTGAGGTGACAATGTGCCTCATCACTGAAGATGATTTTCTTCACGAAGTGCGCGATATGCATTTTGATTTGAACGCCCGTTTTCATAATAAGCCTGAATAACTTTAACGTGTTGCACGAGTATATATCTTTCCATAGTTCAAATTGAGTTAGTCTGAGATTAAAAAATGTCAAATGAAATGCACAAAAAAGCTTGACGTTTAGATGTGGTTTACATTCAACATCGGCCCTTGAAATTTAACCACCCTTTATATGCGCTAATCGAATAACAGAATATGAGATTCCGCAAATTGTAAGCGAAAAACCAAAACGCATACCAAAAAATCTGAATTAACAAAAACTCTACAATTATGTCAGTTCAATAGCTTATACTGAGAACCGAGTAGTTGTGCCACCATATGCGCATCCTTCTCTATTCTCTCAACCATGTATCCTAAATATAAGCAATCACTCTTTTTCGGAGAAAGTATTTTTTTAGAATTTAACTATCGACATAAAACGTTCTCTCCACTTGTTCTTATTGCAAAACAAAACTTCTTATTGAATAACAAAAAAAGCAAAAACAAAGGTAGGTACGAATAAATATAATATAATTTGTTTTCTATTTAAAGTCTTACAAAAAACTTCATTTAAATAGCAACTAAGAATAAAAGAAACCAAAATTCGTTTATAAAATAAAACCTTAGATAATCATCGTAGATAAACCATAAAAGACTATACCTACACTCTTACTCGCAATATACCGGAGAGGAGTAATGAGAAATGTAAAGAAAACGCTATACGCTTACTATATATTTAAATATTGTAAATGTATTTGAACTGTCAGTTATAGTAGATTTACAAATGAATTGATACAGTCTGGTTAATATTAAATAGAGTAGTCTTAATGATAAATGCGCTATGGGAATATCGTAATGAATGCATATTCGCACATTACACATACACACATACACACACACACACACACTCTCTCTCTCCCACACATATACGTCTAATTAGTTATGTGAGCGTGAGTTGGAAAGTTTCTTAATACAAAAAGCGCTGAAATGTAACAGTAATTAATTTAAGCTTAAACTATAAGCGAACTCTGTCTATCAACCCCCCAAATGGAAACGCTTCTAATAAAATACGTACAAAAATACGTATATTATTATGTAAACACATCCATATGTGTTGTTGCATTCATATTTATATACTTAGCATAAGTGATAATTTTGTAAATGTAATTATATTTCCTTCACAAAATGCAAAATTAGTAAATATTTATATTAAAAACAAAAAAAAAAACAATTATTTAAAATTTTTAAAAATTTGATACTTGCTTGAAGGTTTTTTTGTTTAACAAAAAAAAAACTAAAAACATTATCAGAAGCGTGTCGTGAAGTCCCTAAATGTATGCTGCTTCCCGTTAATCAACCACTATCCTAACAATACAAGCAATAATTCTTAGTTACTACCTATACAAATTAAGTCTCGCACTCAGAGGGTGGCACAAATGCTGGTATATTTTTGAAAAATACTTTATTTTGATGCCGGTAGATTTTTCCCACTCAAAATTTTAACTTTCGTTACTATCAAGGAATGAAATAAAAAATCTTACGCTTGAAGAATACTCAGAAATATTCGAAAATCGTTTGTTGACGGAAGCTTTGAACGCGGCGCATTTCCATTTCAGCGCTATTCTAATAAAGAAAATGTTCTTACCTGTCGATCGCAAAACCTGCCCCTCAGTTTTGGCATTGGTCATTCACAGTGAGGCAGTTTTGTATAGATGTCAGAGGGACGGCATCATTGACAACATAATTGGTTTTTTCCTAATGATTTTAAATTAAATTAAAGGTCTCAACTTTGATGATTTTTAGTTTCTGCGGTATAGCCGCTACAAATTTTTATTTACAACACCTCAATCAATCGAATTTCGGTAGTTATGTTATAAGCCGCTTTGACACTGTCAATTGATATCTTCGAAGTTGCGATTTGTCCCTGCTTCAGTTCCTGTTAAAGCATCGCCGTATAAGTTGGTTATTATGCTGATAATTCACAAATGTTTCTATGCCTCTAATTAAATATAGCGCAAGCCATTCATGACAAGCGCCAGAAACTGTCAGCAAAGTTTTGAAAAATATGCCAGCCAAGCTAACCGTTTGTTTTCTACATCCAAAAAAAAAAAAAAATTTTTTTGAATAAGTGCCAAGAATTTACTAGAAACTCTTATTTTATACTGTGTAAAACATTCATGCCGATATCAATTAGCAATACCTCATTAGATTCGTAGGATTTATGCCCTAACTTTTATTTAGCCTGACAGAGTAAATTTAAATCTTTCTGGCCGTTTTTCTCGACATTAAAATTTTTTTTTTTTTGCATTATGACAGTCCTGCTGCCCATGATCAACATGCATATATAATGGGAATATATATATATTTTTTTAAATAAAATATAATATTTAAAAATATATCAAAGCAGATTGCATTTTCTTCATTTTATTTCATTTTTAAAAATATTCTTGCATTTTGACCACCCTGTGCTTACAACACACATAGTACAACTGCTGGAAAATTGAATTGATGCTCATTTAAGCCTTATTAAATGTCTCAACAACAACAGCACAGTTTCACTGATTGTAAAATACCGAAATTTATTGAAAGCAATTGTAAATTGAGAGATGCAAAAATATTTAAATGGTACAGCAACAAATAGACCATCTCCAATTACTACCCGGATATGTTATTGAACAATAAATAGAGATCTTAAATAAAGTTTCTTCCTCACTAAAGAAATCAGTGAAGTTTTATTTATATGTAGAATAGTAAACAGGAAAAAAGGTAACCAGAGAGACGTTTATGGTAAAACATTGGTTATACGTCACGAAGCATCAAATGGCTCCTTCATAGTACTCGTGCAAAATGCTACTCTTGTGTTTTCACTCCTACTTTACCAAAGCTGCGTTGCCTTCCCATATACAGTTGCAAACCTTATTAATCGGGGATGTTGAAACTTTAATGCAAACGCACTCAGTTCGATATTTGATGCTAAATATCGACATGGGAAGTTGGGGAATTGTAGGTGACAATTTTATTTTGCGCGCAAATGTTGTTAAATTTGTGGATACAATAGTGTACATCACAATCTGACTTTTGAAACGGCTATTAAAAAAAAACAGTCTTTTGAAAAATCAGAAAGCCCAACAGCAAAATGTTGCCTTTGAAAATTAAAAAAAATTATGAAAATTGTGGCGCTCCTTCAAAGTTGAAAAAAAACAAAAAAATGTGGAAAAATATTTATTAAAAGATACAAATCATCAGATAAAATTAAGACATAACACTGCGATGCAATTTCTACATATAAGATAACTTCTACCCAAGAATGACAGAAACAAGATTGTGCCCATCTGATAGTGCGCGACGTCGCATTGGTGCAGTTGCATGAGAGAGATGTGAAAACAAGAATGCAAGAAGAAACTACACAAACAACATACGAATAAATTGCACAAGTGCGACATCACACACGCAACGATTCTATAAAATTCGCTGAGAGCAAAGTAGCGGCGCCATCTGCTTATTCTCTCCCTAATGACTTCAACCCGAAGGATGATTGATATTGTAGCAGTAATGGAAACACCGTCAATGTAGGGTATATCACCGGTCGTATTCGTCTGGCTCATCTAAAGGTAGGCCCAGCAAATATGCTGTTTCGACAGGTTGGGTCCAGAGGGAGAGGGGTGTTAGATGAGTAAGTTTTAAAGAACATGTGAAAAGGTGGTTAGTGTCGTGCGGGATGCCTTCACATGACGGACATGTGTACGTTTGGTATGTCGAGCATTCCCATGGCAGCCGGTTCTACGTTACCGGAATGACTCGGGTTTTCCCCGACCACAGGCTGCCGCTCCTGTAAACTAGTCCTGTCTAGTGAACAGTATACCAGGTTTGCTCGTTAGGTATGGTGCAAAAAAATTTTTTTGAGCGGCACTTTGGATTCTACGTCTTTCATTTTGTGTTTCACAAAATTCGGCTTTAGCTTAGGGAAACACAAAATGTATGACGTAGGAATATCTGTCAAATTCGCTCAAAGCCGAGTCCTACCTTGTAGGTAATAAACCTCTAAAAATATTTTCACCATGCTTCCACCCATATTGGCTTATTTTAAGTGAGCAACAGGATCTCACATATTGCATTGAAAGGGATTGTTCCGATTCAAACTTCGTGTTGAAATCCTACTTGCGAACAATGCAGAAGTCAACTTCCCCTTCTTCGAAAAAAAAAGGAATGTTTTGTTGCTTTTTCGATATCGTACGAACTTTTTGCTCCTTAGCGGCGAACGCCTTGATTTCAGCTCTCTGCTGCTGTGCTTCCAAATTTTTTACGCTTGCTGTCGGCCTTACTATGTAAATCGGAAACATTGTGAGGCGATGTTAAAATGCTGCCTTGCAATGGACTTCAACTGCGATTTGTTGGGTGAAATCTGAAAGAAAATGATTCAGAGGATTCAGAGGAGCCATTCCAATAGTTTAATACTCAAATTTTACATAAAAAATAACAAATACGAATACGCACTCTGAGAGAAAAAGTCTACCATTAATTTCATGCTATGTTATTAGGTGCAAAACTCCTGTGAATGAGAAATAGTGCTCACACTCTCCGAAGTGTGAGTACACCGTATCTGTTTGCTCTCAGATACACAAAATTGAGCAAACTTGCGCCTATATGTACTGCTGCCATGGTGAAAGTTGTGCTCAATGTAGTCCGAGAGCCAGGGGTCATTTTGAGCACATCTCAAATCTTTTCACCATATAATTTTGATCGTACCAGCTGACTCGGAACGTACATTTGCGTCGGTGCGTGTCGACACCATAAAACACTATGTTCATATGTTCACATAGAATTCTATTAATGAGTATTTACAGCAATGATACATTATTTTCATAACGATACTTACCTGCTAGAGTTTCTTAGAAGTTCATAAAAAATAGTTGCTAATATAAATAGACAAAACAATACTCGTACACAATTTTTCGTCGTCTTCAGAAAACGGAAAATAATAGTCTGAAGGCGCAACATCTGGAAAGTTTAGCCGATTTCAGTATTTCTAAGTATGTCTTATGCCGGTCGCCATAACTGAAAGGATTTGTTTATGCTTAACATTCGGTTAGGCCCCCAGTGGGCATGAAGCACCAAATGAAAAGATTTCTTGTAGTAGCGATCGGCAGAAAATGCCAAACCTTCGTGTGCATTACTACCATGAAAAAGCAAACAGAACCGAACAGAAACCAAGTACCATTCGTAGGCAGCATAAAACTGTTGGTCCTTCCATTTGTGGAATAACATCAAAGCGCACTACACAAATTGAAAGAGCAGCTGCTGCAAACATCTCAGAAAATATAACTACTGCAACAAGAGCGTTATCATGTTGTAGGATACCTCTATGCTGAGGTTTCTTTACGTTTGTGTGCTGTGGTCGTTTAGCCTTCAGTGTGTTCAAACAGGGCATTGATTTCATTCGGTACCGGTGCCTGTGATGAGTTTTCATCAAATAATGTCTCAAATTCGGCAACTTCAAAGATTGTACGTCTTCCACCGCTTTCAAGGCTTTCGAAATCAAGCTCACTGCTATTGAGCGTTCATACCACTCAGGGCTTACTAAAGGGTATTTAAAAAGACGCGTCTTTATGTTGTTTTAAACTAAAAATACGGCTCTTAAAAATTATATTTGAAATTATGATACAAAAAAGGTAACGTTCAGGAATTATTCACTTGGTCACTTTTGAAATACCCTTTAATTTAAAAGTGAATTGATTAAAACTTACGGGCTATACACTAAATTCATATGCCGGGGCTGATATTTTTACTGGAACAAACTTATTTTGAAATTTCGCCAATGACTTCCATATTCTGGGTTCACAAAACCCACAGCAGAGAAAGCCGCTAAGTTAGCATCCCTACTCAGTAGACTGATGGCAAACATAGGGGGACCAATACAAAGGAAAGGGGAAATAATGATGTTTCCACGCTATCCGTTCTCTTATACGGACGTGTACTGTGGGCAAATGCGCTAAAGGCTAATTAGCGGTGTATGCTCGTAGCATCGGTACAACGAACGGCAGCTCTGAGAGTTGTGTCTGCCTACCACACAGTATCAGGGGCAGCTGTTCAAGTGATTAACGGTTCAATACCAATCGATTTACAAGCCTTTGAGGGGGGGAAAAAAGTGGGCATTAAAGAACGAGAGGTTGGAAGAAGGAATAAGCAAACCTACAGCGCGCAAAATAATGGACAAAACGACATGGCAAGACCGCTAGAAACACGGGCAGATGGACGGCCTCAGTGCAGACTTTAATACAACCCAAAGGCTCTCCGTGCACGATTATTTTCAGAAATATATATAGGTATATAAATAATTGGCCACCCTTTTTGGGTGTTAGACCGAGCTCCTCCTCCAATTTGTGGTGTGCGTCTTAATGTTGTTCCACAAATGGAGGGACCTACAGTTTCAAGCCGACTCCGAACGACAGATATTTTTATGAGGAGGATATTCATGTCAGAAATACACTCGGAGGTTTGCCATTGCCTGCCGAGGGGCGACCGCTATTAGAAAAATATTTTTCTTAATTTTGGTGTTTCAGCGAGATTCGAACCATGTTCTCTCTGTGAATTCCGAATGGTAATCATGCACCAACCCATGCGGCTACGGCAACAACTTTCAGAAATACCTGTTCCAAATAGGGAAATGCGAACACGGAAGGTGACGGTAAACGCACCTTTGTCCAATGCATGCGTTGGGAGTAAGAACGTGAACGCTGGAGAATACAGTCGGTCACATAACCACTGAAAATGTAATCTACAAGATGCTAAGCAGCGAGTAAACGTAGAAAATCATCAGCGGTTTTGTGGAAAAAATTCCCCGAACGAAAAAGCGAACTTGGACGCAGCCACACAAGCATAGACCTTCTAACGATGAAGATGGAACGCCACTCTGAAGTAGGGTACTGCGAAAGCGGTTCCAAAACGGGCGACGGTTCCAAACGAGGGGGAGTTTTTTAGTTTTCAGGCATACCTTTGCTGCGACGACAGCTTTAAATTTTTCAAATTTTGTGTGCACCCTACACCCTCAGATGTTGAACTTACCGGCATTCACATTAAACTTCCACAAATAAAACGCATTTTTGTATATATTTTTTAAACGTTTATATGCAGTTTTCATAAATTTCATTATTAATCAATTTTCATTACGTCAAATTTCACGCTTATTTTGTTGCTTTATAGCATTTGTTTTATACATACATATACTAGATATATATTTTGTAGATTTATTTAGTTGTTTTCGTTTGTTTGTATTTGGTTTATTTCTTTTTACTTTTTATTATTCTTTTTTTCTTGCTTCTGTTGATTGCAGATTATGGAAATTCATTCATTTATGGCTACAACTTAGAATTAACGAAAATCGATCAGGGCAAAGCCCATTTTTTTGTTCTTATTTTAGTGTGATAATTTTTTTGTGTGGATTTTGCAAAAAAGTTTGGGAGATTTTATTTTCCTATTTTCTGCAGATAGTGTGCGATTTGGATTTTTACTTCTGAGTTATATTTTAATATTTTTGTTTTTCTCTAGTAATTACTGCACTATACTAGCCTATTGTGAACTTTGCTTAGTCTTAGACCATAATTTTTTGCAAATTGCAAATTTTATGCACTTAATGTTTCCTTTATGTGTACGCAAAAGGTATGAGTTAGCATGTAAGCATGTATGTATGTATGTTTGTTGGTAGTTGACAGAAATAGTTCTACATTACATCGACAGTTACAAGATTAAGTATGTATTCATTGTTTGCATTTTGAAAAGTGTATTTGATCTTTTTCTAAATATTTTTTTTGTTGTTGTTTTTTTTGATACTCGATAAGAACAAATATTCTTTTTCTTTGCTTCTCCGCTCTTCAGTAGTTTGAAAGTATTTCTAGTAGCTGCAAAATGTTTAGGTTTGTATGGCATTGGCGTGTTTCTTTGTTCTGAGAAATTGCAAGTGTGTGAGTGTGTGTACTCCTCCACGACTTAGCGGTTGGTTAAAAATTTTACCATTGCGTTTCAGTGCTCAAACAGGCTACATTGGATCAAGGAAAAAATTTCTTTAAACCCTTTTTGTTTCTGCCTTACAAATTCTTTTATGGGTTTGGCTGTGCTTGTCAAGCGATTTCTCTTTCAGATTGATTTTTTCTCATAGTATCGCTTAAGCAGCAATCTTAAGTCCATTTTATTTTCTATGTTTATTATATATCCTATAATTATGAATTAATTTCACTTACTTTTTGATTTTTCGTAAAAGAATAAATCTCAAGGATGTCGTTATTGTTTTCTATAGTTTCTCGCCTAGTGTTATTTTTTTTTTGTTAAATTTTTTTTTTTTCGTTTAGTATGGCATTACACTAGTATCTCATTTTTTTAAATTTAAATTTAAAACTTTGAACAAAAATATATGCTTTTAGTTTTCATGAAACACTTTTACGGCTTACAAAAAATTTTGTAATTTTTTTTTTAATTTTTAAATTTTGTAAGTTTTTGTTATGGTTTTTTTTTTTTGGTTTTGCAAAACTGCGCAAAAATTGTTTTTATTTATTTAGCTTTCTTTAATATTGCTGGAAGGCAAAATTTTTATGTTACTACAGTTATTTGGTACTCAAAAAGCTAAAAGGCTAATCAAAAATTTAAAGAACCGCTTTGACGTCTGCCAAGGATTT
This sequence comes from Anastrepha fraterculus, assembly GCA_037575425.1. NCBI lineage: Eukaryota > Metazoa > Arthropoda > Insecta > Diptera > Tephritidae > Anastrepha > Anastrepha fraterculus. Next base: position 28,920 of record JAYXIM010051252.1, read on the forward strand.
GCTTAATATTAAGAAATAATTTTGATATAAGGAAACAAATTTTATATATTTTTTATTTATTTAATTTTGAATTATTATTGTTTCATTTTATTTTCAGTTTATTATTTCATTATTTTATAGTTTTTCTCATATTATTCGTTGCAATAATTTACATATATTTTTTTTTTTGTTAGTAATTGTTATTTAACTACAATTTTTCGTCAACTAATTTAAAATAAAAATTTTTTATAGAAAGGAGTAACAATTTTCAATTTTGCAGTTTTATTATGTGAAATATATTTGTTTTTTTTTCAGCTGAAAGACTGCATTTCTTTATGTTTATTTAACTATTTGGTTGTTATTTAAGCTTTTATTTATGTTTTAAATAAAAAAAAATTAAAACAAAAATATTTAATATTTATATTATTTTAACCTCTTCAGGGACATCGGCTCATATGTGTACGTTTAGGTTTTTTTTTATTTTAGTTATTTCAAGAGAAATGAAGTAAAATTTTATTAGCGAATAGTTCACTACATAATCCCACAACTAAAGAAAAACAAGTCGTTAAGTATAACAGAACGGATAACGGAATATTCTGCTTTATTCATGGTGTTTTTATAGCATTGCAACGATAACTTCTTGGGCGTAAAGTGTTTGCATTTATTCAAAACTATCATTATTACTTCCCAAATAAAATATCAGGTAAGTAAAATATAACCCCTTTCAATAATTGTATAAGTTTAAAAATCGTAATTCGTAATATGAGTCGCATTTAATACATATCGCACCTAATTATAAACGGGTCACAACTCAAAATGTACTTGCTGCTCAAATACGAACGAGACGTTATCCGGTCCGCGGATGACGTATGGCAAAAATAAATTTCTTGTTTTTTGGTAAAACTCGTTATCGAGCTAACATGGCAAATTTCATCGTGACATGTCACATCGTTTGTATTCTATACTACTGTAAACAAATCAAGCTCGAGTGTGGAAAATATTAAGTTGCGACCCTTTGAATTTAGGTGCAATATGTGTACAGTTATCGGTTGAAGCAGTATTTCTTGTGAAGATCGTTTCGAGTAGCATCGTGTCTCTCAGAATCATGGATTATATATCAGACATCCAAAAATATAAGTGCGGAATTTGGTGCAATTGCGGATAACCGCTTTACATCAATACGTATCATAAAACACCTGCAGACAAGAGGTATATACGTAGGTCGTGGAAACTATCCGAAAAAACAGAGTACCTGTTGAGGCTTCAACAAAGCTAATTTCTGAAAAGATTCTACAAAAGCGTGAAAGAGGTTCGGTTTCTATCGTTACATCTTCGGATAACATATCAATTCTAAGATGGAATTATAATAATGTCGTCCACATCATATCAACATATGCTGGTAGAACTTCAAGATTATATTCAGAGGTGGAATCGTAAAACTAAAGAATATATAACAATAACCAGGCCTTTTGCCGTAACCGAATATAACAAGTTCATGGGTGGTGTGGATATGTCTGACCGTATGGTGGCACACTATCCCCACTCTTTGAAAAACAAAAAGTTTTATCACAGGATTGCATTCCAATTTTTCAATATATCAATTACTAATTCATGGATTATTTTCAACTATGACAAAAAAAAAACAAGATGTCTCTTCTAGACTGCAAAGCCTCACTGGCGAACGCACTAATACAGATAGGTGAACGTAACATAAAACGAGGTAGACCCTGTACAATTTCTAAATTCTCTATAAAGTCCAAAAGTCTCTTCCAGAGATTAGACTAGATTCTATAGGACAGTTTCCCTTAAAAGTTGAGCATAAAAACCCCCCGCGATGTCATGATAAAAATTGTACGAGACGATCTCGCTATATATGTGAAAAGTGTAAGCAATCCGTACGCCCTGAGTGCATGAAATCTTTCCATTCATACATGAACTCTACGCTAAATGACCACATATGTGGACATTATTATTTTTTTTTTTTTTTAAAATTATTACATATTTTCGATTTTGTATGTAAGCTGAATAACACGTAATAAAATGAAAAATAAAATTAACGTTTTTTCACTTTAAAAAATTCGTCCCTGAAGAAGTTAATATTCAATTTGAATTATTCATTTTTTAATGATTAAATTAATTTCCTTTTACTAGCTGTTTTTTAAGTAGTTTATAACTTTTATTTCAATATGAATATTTTCATTTTTCATTTTATTTCCATTGTTAACGATTTTTTCTTAACTTAAAAATTGTATCAACTCTTACTTTGAATAATAATTAAATTATTAAAAAGTTTTAATCAAAAAAACTCTTTAACCAAAATAAAAAATATAAATAAAACTAAAATAACAAAGTCACTTTTTAAATTTTTTTATTATTACGTATGCTTGGAAGGAGATGGGGTCTTCAACCTAAGCATACATTAGAGCTGTATAAGGCGGTTATACGACCTATTTTATCGTATGGTTCGGTAGTTTGGTGGAAAGCTCTAGGGATGGAGTACAATTCCAAATTAATTGGCAGCATTCAAAGATCAGCCTGTGCAATAACGGTCGGTGCAATCAGATCATGTCCTAGAGAGGCTCTCAATGCACGGACACACGATATTCCAACAGACCTACATATTAAGAAGACGGCAACTATGAGTGCATTTAGGTTAAATGAAGCGGGTCGCTGGAAAGAAAAAAACTTATGGTCACGCTAGTCTATTATTGCGACAAGCTCAGTTAATCACGGTGAGGACTGACTACATCGTCCCGATGGTAACTTTCAATAGAATTTTGCCACACTCTTTCCATCTAAAGAAGAATGGAATAAGGGATTCTCTCTAAACAACTTCGATACTTTGAAAAATCTGTGCGTCTCCCTAATACCAGCAGTGTCTTCCAGGCGGAAGTACTGGCAATTGGGGAAGCTTGTAGGCTACTAATCACGGATTTCTCTTTTAAGGGCAATATAGCTATTCTTTCGGATAGCCAAGCTGCATTCCAGGCACTGGATTCAGTTACAACAACCTCTTAGCTGGTGGAGCAAAATAGGAATAGCCTCACCACCTTGAGCGAAAACCATAAAGTTACCTTAATCTGGGTCCCGGGACATCGGAGCATCGAAGGTAATGAAAAAGCGGATGAACTGGCCAACAGGGGATCTCCCATTAATAACGCTCTTGCATAATCAGTATTCACACCACTAGGTGCAGTCAAGAGTCAATTTCCCTAAAATACCGTCCGAATCGCAGTTTGTAGATGGAGAGACTCAGACAAAATGCAAAATTAGCAGAACGTTATGGCCCACCTACAACCTTAAGCAATCGTCAACATTGATAAATATGAAACGATGGGACGCCTGTAGACTAACTGCAGTCATAACAGGCTTTTGGTATGTAGGAGAACAAGCCGTCAAAAAGGGCACCCCTCACAACACATACTGTCAATCTTCCATTTCCTCTGTTTATGCCCTGAATGCTATGGAAGGACAGAATGTTAACCCTGGGCAAACCGCTGTTCGAGAGTCTCGAAAACTGTCTGGCTTTGACGTCAACAACCTAATAAGGTTCCTAAACCGCACAGGCTGGATATAGTGATGCCGTAAATAACTGGTAAACAAGTTGGTAACGAGGATGTGGCAACAAAATGGTGCGGAAGCGCTAGTTGGATTCTGGATGAATCACCACTAACCACTAACCAACCAACCAGTGATATCATTATTATTATTTTTTACACGGTTCGAAACGAGGGGGAGTTTTTAGTCTCCGGACATTCGATTCCTGGAAGGGCAGCTTTGACGCTGTGGTAGGGAGCTTCAACCGCCTCATCCGCAAAAAAAAATTGTAATTTGTTGTTCTTTATTTATAGTATAAATTATTTTTTTTAATTATTTTCAGTTGATAATGGTTTTTATTGAATTTTTATTTTTCATTAACTGTCATCTACCTCTACGAATTATTAATCATCTTTAATTAAAAAATGAAAAGTATATTAAAATTAATTTTTTGAATTTGTTTGCCCCTTTAAATTTGTTATTTTATTATTATGTTATTATATTATTATTATTTTATTCTCGTAATGTTTATTATTTATTAATATTATTATTATTATTATTTTTTTCAATTATTTTCAGTTGATAATGGTTTTTATTTAATTTTTATTTTTCATCAACTCGCATTCTTTAATTAAAAAATAGAAAGTATTTTAAAATTATTTTTTTGAATTCTTTTGCTTTATTTGCCTTTTTAAATTTGTTATTTTATTATTCTATTTTTATTTTACTGTTGTTTTATTCTTTTATTGTTTATTATTTATTATTATTATTATTTAAAAAATTTTCAAATGTTTTTATTGGTTTTTTATTAATGTTCTTTATTAATTTTCAGTTGTTAACCCTAATCCCAAATCGTTCCACTGGGCACCTTAATATCATGTCGATGGGTCGGCGCTTATTTCTACTATACAACGCCAACAGAAAATTAGAAAAAATTCATATGAGATCTTTCAGTAAATATATCCGAAGAGATTTTTTCAAAATTTTTTATTTTAATAATATTTTAACAGAAGCAAATGGTATGAAACATGCACCATGCAGTAGTTTCATAAAAAACGGGCCGGACACGAATGATCATCGACATGGGATGAGGGCTAACAATTCTCAATTAACTTGTATTTGTTATTTGCTTCTTTGAATTATCAGTAATCAGAAATTCATAACACCTCTTTAACATCCACCAATAATTTTCTAATTATAAAGTAATTTTTTTTTAGGTAATGCAACACAATGTTTTATTTATTTCATTTAATTATTTTTTAAAATATTTTATTTTTATTTTTATATTTTATCATCATTTTTTTTTATTTTATTAATTTTATTTTATCATTATATTAGTTTTTACTCTCAATATTTTTTTTTTTTAATATTTTTCATTCGTGACTTTTTTCTACTTAGTTATTTTTATTTATGAACTTTTATTTGCTTATTTTAATCATGAACTATTTTTTTATCATTTGCTTTTATTATCATCCGTTATGTACCTACTTACATAAATATACCGTTCAACTGTATTTATTTATTTTCACCATTTTATTTTCATCCTACTTATGTGGTTCTATTTTTGCGTACGCAGACTGCAGTTTGGATTTTATGTGTTTTCTATGACTTGCCAGTGAAAAAAATTTAATTTGGTGTCACTAACTAGATTTGTAATTCAGTTACTTTCTGCTTTTTTGGTATTTGTTTTGAGATTTTTTCATGCCTCGTTTATCTATTTCACTATTAGAAGTTTTTTCTTCTATATTCTACTGTTTGAGGTTCGTTTCTTTTTGCTTTCTAATTTGTGTATATGCGTGTATATGTATTTGTTTTCCTTTATGTTATTCACTGTGACATTTTACTCTCTTTTTTGCATTCATACACATTAACGGTTTCCTATTCCTGGTAGCGGCAGGCTAATCACCTACCCTGCCAGAAAGCAAAAATAGATTAACGAAACCAGCGCAAGACTGAGCCTTGTCGAAGTCCTATGCTCCCGAGTGGAGTGAACAAGGAAACAAAATTCCTATTTTATTGAAGTTTCAAAAACGCGCTTCAACAAAAATTTGCTTTTAAACTTTCACAAAATTGTGAAAAACATAACAAATAGCTTCATAAAGATCTTTTAAAGCTAATAATGCAAAACCAGCTATTAGTAAACTAACTTAACTAAGCTAATAAACTTACTAGTGCTTAAAGAAATGTTAAAATCGGCACTGCTGGTTTGACTAACATTCTCGGCAATTCTCGCCGCTAATAAATTACAGTGGGTGTAATTGCAACCAAGCAAATCATTACATGGCTCACACACATACATATATAAAATATACATATACGAGGGTGAATCAAGAAGTGCTTGAAAAGTAGGAGAGATTGGATTTACACCTCAAAACTAACATTTCTCTTTGGGGGAGGCACCGTTATTTTTTACCAGCTGTCTAACAGAGCTACTTTAGAACTGAAAATTTAAAAGTCATGCCTAAGAGCATTTTCCTCAAAATATCAAACAATAAATTTTGTGTGCACATTAAACACCATTTTTTTTTTTGGACAACCAATCATCACATAAACGAAAAAAAAAATCAACTTGAGATGTACACTTCATTTTCAATTGGAGCCTATGGTTCACTTAATTTCGCTATGTTCATATCAGGATAAGTGAGACCGAAGGTTCTGTGTACGCATTTCAGCTCTTTGAACTAATGGTCAATAAAATCCACGACATGACATCAGACGATCGGCTGACGAATGTATACGAACTTGAAGTTGCTACGACAGGCTGCGCGCATAGATCAGTACTTCTGGTTTTGTGTAAATATTGGAATATTAAAAAGAACCCACCGTTTGCTCACAATTGGCAACAGATGCGCAAATGTTTGAAAACTTAAAAGAGGTGTTTGGCGATATTCAATAGCAATCTACAGAGTTGTATCACCACAGCCTCGAAGCCACGGACTAAACATGAGATCAGCGCAGTACACCAGATACAAAGAAACACGGAATAGTGGAGACAGTGGCAGTCTCTAGTGATAAATTGAAGGCGCAGAAATGCATGCCGAGTCTGTCGGTTAACGCCGCAGAATATGCGGCTTATTTCACCAGATCTCGACACTTACCATTGTTTTCTCTCTCTCCAAATATGAAAAAGTGGCTCAGCAGCAAGATATTTGCACACCATACAATAGACACTGATGAAATGAATACCTAGTTTTGAGTGACTCGAGAAATCGTACTACATGGAGTGTAGCAAAAAATTATAATAGAAAAACGCTGATTAAGACATTTCGAGCTGAACGAAAAAGTCGTTTCTTTGCAGTATAGCGCATTTTTCATTTAAATTTTCAATCCCTTATTCATCTACTCTCACAAATATGTATAGATTTAGCTTTGTGCTTATATATTGTATGTAATGCTCAAATTATTCAAGCTCTTCTCTTCCAACACTTATTGATCTACTCTCACAAGTAGTTGTATGCTTACATATACTAAGTATAAGTGATGCTCAAATTATTCGCGCTCTGGTCCTTAAGCGTCTCTCATTGATACCTAAACGCACCACAGTTTTATTTTAGACTTCGACAACCTACTCTTAATTATTCTGTTCTCATTTTATATATTTGCCATAAACATACCTATACCATCATACACGTACATACATACAGACATATAAGTATGCACTTTGTTTTTTTTCGCCTAATTCATTATTTGTGTAAGCATTTACTGAAGCGTAATAGCGTTTATTAAGCATTTCCAATTGTTATATTTTGTTATAATAAATATATGGGATTTTAACATACAGTAATACAGATTTTTACCTTTTGGTATCATACATTCATACATAGATAATAATATAATAATTATGTAATTAGCAACTTTTCTTTATTTCTTATTTATTTTTTATTTGCAAGTCAATTCTCAATTTTTATAACAAAAATAAATTGCAATACTCTGTTAGGTTATATGAAAAGCTTTAATATTATTTATTGACTTATAACTTTTTTATTTATACATTTTTTTAGCCAACTTATAACAATATTTAGAGAAAGAGGTGGAGTGTGGCAAAATTGCTTGGAGCTGATAAGTTGTTGGAAAAAAATAGATTGCAAAAAATGATTGTATTAAAATGTTTTGCCTGGAATTCAAAACAAAATATCTTACTAAAGAAAAGTATATATTAAAATAGAAAAAAATAATTTTTTTATGAAAACTGCATTAAAAAAAACAATTTTATGAAAAATGCTAAACAGCAGAATTAATTTACAAATCCAGCAATCGTGAACAACAATTACAATCGCAAGCTGCTTTGCTACCGATTAGATATACTTTAAGGTTACCTACTTTCATCTCGAAAAAGACCTAAAGTTGAGGTTCAACTCGAACAGCCTAGGAATGGTGAGCCGTTTTTATTATATTTTTATGTTGCATTACTACGAAGGTGAGTCTAAAATATACTGCACTTTTGATCTACACGTAAGTCATATAGATACGAAAATAGGTTCATCTAAAAGCCAGTAAAATATCAGAAACTTGAAACGAGCGAGCATGATATTACCACAAAATGTAAACTTAAGGAATTTCTAGTCTGTACCTAAAGACCTAAGCAGACATCGTCGTTTAAAGCACGAAAACGCATGTGAAGGTAATGAAAAACCGCTTACCAAAATTACCGATTTCCCAAATTTTACAAGAGAGAATAAAAACTGTCCTAACTCCTTGCCTTATGAATCGAGCGTCGATTGTGTGTGTCACTTTCAATGAAAAGCATAAAAAAAATGCCGTATTTGATACAAAGTTCTCACTTTTTGCCAGAAAAAGTTATAAGAGGCTTGGATTTTAAGTCCGGAAGTAGGATCACGTCTCCGACACGTTGTTTTAAGGCAAAGGGTTAAATCTGTCGAACAAATTGTCAACACGGTTCTGCGTTTTAGAAAACGAAACCATTTTAGGCTAATGTTATAAAATATTTCTTACGAATGATATTTTTATGAATGAATGGATAAGGCTTAAGCCAGGAGCTTCCGATGAGTACTTGGCACAAATCTAAGTTATGCATTTTAGACGAGGGTATGTATAGGTACATAGATGTACATATGTACATATTACATATAATCGCGTTCGCTTCTTCTCTCGACAAGAGATGAGAGAGCAAAGAGAGAGCAAAATAAATTACATAAAATCAATTTGTTTTTCAGCTGCTGCCCCATTCTCGTCATCAGGGGTATATTGCTGAAAATTTGTTGTTTCCAATTTGTTGTTTCTATATGATTAGGGCGTAAGTACATACATCCTTTGTGGAGTTTTTGCAAGGCTGATAGATTACCAGATTTGGCCTTCAGCTGTGGTGAAAAACAAAATTGAGCGAGTATCTTCGGCTGCCATGCCGTAGGAGTGCTCGGCAGGCGAATTCTGCCCGCTCATTTCACACATATTCACACACTCATTCAATCAGTCGTTGCTCAGAGGCTTTATTGCTTTGTTTGTGTTTTTTTTTTTCGTATATCGCCAACACAATCTGAGTTTTTTTGTATTCATAACTCCTGCTACGTCAGCCTATCAGCTGGCTCTTTCAAACTCTCAGAGCGCCGGTTAGCGGTCTGCTATTGGCCACACCTTCTAAATTTTTTTCACCATGGGCTATTTGCCTAGCTTCTCCTTTAATTTTATGGTGTGCATTTGATACTACAAATTCAGTGGAATTGAGAAAATTCGTGCCCCGTTAACTCGAAAATCATATTAATTAGCACACATTTTCGTCCCTTCACTTTTTGTATTTATTTGACAATATAATTAATGTTCAACCTCTAATAATTCGTAATATAAAGCAAAATTCTATGAAGAAAAAAAAAATGTAGTGCTTACGTTTTCCGTTAACTTTTTTTTAAATATCATTAATTTTGTTCGTGACAAGTTTATTCGATGCTTTACTCGAGAATGTTAAGTCATTCGCAAACAATGGGAATGGCAAAGAAGCGCACGTACAAAAATGTATCAGTGTTGAAAAACCAAAGCACGGTTCAAGTTTTGATAATGGGGCGAAAAAACTAAACAGAATTCAATAAAAAATAATTGAGAAAAAAAATTGTGTGCATCGTAATTTTCTTTTTTTTTCTACACTAAATTGAAATCTCACTAATACGAAAACAACAATAATTTCTAAAAAATGGTATTAATAATCCCTTGTGTTAATGAATTACCGGGAGTCCATGTTGAGCGTCCTACAGGTTTTTATGAGAAAATTTTTGATAAGTGGCGTACGCAAAACGGAAAATAAAATTTTAATTTTAAAACTTTAGTTTAAATAAAAACTTTATTGCATTTTTTCGGAACACATGAACATTTTTTTTTTAATGTAAGGTTGATAAATAAATATTAAATAAAAAAATATAATTTTCCAAAGTAACGAATACCTGAATGTTATTTGTTTTTACCACAGATGACAATCCTTATTTTTATACGCTAAGGTCCCCCTTCGTCGATTCGACGACGCCTATTTTAATTTGAGGTACAGTGCTTCCGATGTAAAAGAACAACAAATCCTTTTACGCATTCAAAGAAATGAGTTACTTTTTTATATAATTGTTGAGCTTTGCAGTTTTCGTATGCAGTTTTTAACTTACAGATAAAATAAACCTGTTTTTCGGTCAACTTAAACATAAGAAATCTGCTTCAGTGAGCTAAATTTGAAGATGCTCTTATTGTCTGCAAACTTTTGTGGACTTAAACCTATTCAAAAATGTTTGATCCTCTCCTAAAAGGAAGTTGTAGCAGTATAAAAATAATAAGAAAATTTAAGAGAAAATATTAGCCAACGTAAAAAGTTGTAAGTGTACTTTTTGTTAGTTTTCTTAGTTTTTTTGCCTGCAATTACATACATTTTTTGTAGGGTCATTTTGATCCACATTTTTTTTTATATGAGTTGGCTTTAAAATTGTGCAGAACGGTTAAATCGGCATACAATATGGTCCTACGCAATGTATAAACCTGTAACTACTTACATATATCGCACGATATGGCGCACTTAAAACATCTGCTGAAAAATGGTCGGTACTTTTCGCTTTACCTAATAATGCAAACTAATCATCCCATTTTGTTTTTGAGTAACTTTTTTTCGATTTAAAAAAAATTACTTTGAGTGATGGAAACCTTTGGGGGATGGTTCCATATGCAGAAGTCCACGCAAGTGGGGAAAGTTACTGATCGCCATTCACTTGGGAGTGGCCAGAACGATTCTTCTGCACATGGTTCAAGCAGCTCACAACGTCCGAGATTAGCCCACGTATCCTCTCGGTAGCTTCCGAACACCCGTTCGGGAGTGAGCTAACGTGAGAAGGCGAAACATTCCAGGATAGCTGGTTATGCGCTGGGTTTGGGACCCGCCACTTAAAAACCTCCCCCAATGAAAACAAACACAAAGCCTCGGATGAGAACTTCCAACACTGATGACGATCCCTGCAAACGCACTAAGGACTATGATTTGAGGGCATGCACCTGGAATGTCCGGTCCCTTAATGGGGAAGGTGCATCTGCCCGGCTGGTTGATGTCCTCGTGAGAGTAAAGGCTGACATCACTGCCATCCAAGTGATGCGATGGACGGGGCAAGGCAAGCAAACCATAGGACCTTGCGACGTCTACTACAGCTGCCATGTAAAGGAGCGCAAATTCGGTGTCGGATTTGTTGTGGGAGAGAGACTTCGTCGCCAAGTACGGTCGTTCACTCCGGTGGACGAGTGTCTCGCAACAACTGTATACTGCAGCTTGCAGGTTTACAAGTGTCAAATATGAGCGACATATGGCACCATTTGCAAAAATTACAAATCTTCCGATAGGGTGATTAATTTTGCGCCATCTTGTATTAAGGAAGTGTAGCAAAGTGTAGCTAAATTGCAGAAAATTTAAGAAAATGCCGAACAATTTATGAAACCAATTATACAGAACAACTGTGAAACCAAAAAATAAAAATAAATATTTAACACATTTTCTGTAAGCGAGCGTAATTGATAATATTTCCGTTGGGCAAAAAAATCCTATATCCGTCAAAAAAATTTAAAAAAATATATTTGAACTAAGCACCCCAAATCAACTCCAGCCACACTCTTAAAAATGTTCAACAAGCAATTAAGAAAAATATTTGCTTACATACATACACACATAGTTTCCTCCTTAACAAGCTGTTGAATTACTTATTTCCTTATATGACAAACGTAACAATTATTTTATTTTGATTCATTACAAAAAGGCTACTCGATGATTGGTAAATAATCTATACACACATATAAGTATATGTAGATATAACTGTATCTATACATAAAACCTTGAGTTGAGTTATTTTGAATTAATATGGACATATTTTCTATGAAAAATTTAATGAAACTAAGAGTTATTTGAAATTAAAGAGGCATTCGAGTTAAAAAAAAAATAAGTGTTCTTATATTTCTTTGCTTTTATATGAAATTAAGTTGCTTGTTGCATAAAAACAGTAGTAAAAAAAATAAAACCATTGATATTTCGACAACTTGGTTTTAAAAAAATTTATTAATTTTAATTATTTTCGAAAATAATTTACTTTTAATCAATTTCAGTTATCCACAGAACTTTTATCCTCGCCACTTCTGCTTCTCTTTCCACTAACCAAAGTAAGTATCCCCTACACTGCGCATCGAAAAAAGCAATATATTTATAATTTTCTCATTTATTTATGTATGAGTGCGTGTATTAGTAGCCAAATTTAATGCGCAAATTACTTTTGAAAATTACTCTTGCGTGCAATTGTCTAAATTCGCACAAAACTCTCCCACATTCTCTGCGCTTTTTTTTCTCATTTCTTGAAGTCACTCTCTTCACTATTCTAAATCCACTTTAAGATGCTAAAAAACGTACCCCACACATTTCTGCCACTGACATAGCCATTTGCTGACTGTTTTTTGTAAGTGTATTTGGTTATATGTCAAAAATATGTTTTTTTGCTTTAATTTTAAATTTTCATCGAAAATGTAAAACTGACGGACACTTTTACTTTTCAATGATTTTCCTGAAATTCTAAGCTGCTTTCTTTAGTGTATGTGTTATTTTTTTGTGAGTGTATTAGATTTATGCTTTTCATTTGTTTTTGTTTTTTTATTTTATTTTAATTATTCAGTATTTTAGTAACAGTTCTCTGTTGTTATACAAGCTAGTTTTTGTTTTTTTATTTGTTTGCCTTTTTGTTTTTTTGGACGGGTCTTTTATCTGATGCCTATCATTAATTATGAAGTGATGATGATGTTTGTTGATTTAATGCTTTATATTGCAGAGCGAAATGTTTGTTTGTTAAATTGTTAAAAACAGGTATTTGTGCACACAAGCGCTAGAATGACTAGAAAAAAATTTCTAAAAAAAATCTAATATTTCAATTGTTACAAAGTTTGAAAATTGATGTCAAATTCACTTTTTTCAGTATTTTTCCATTCTTGCCGCTTTTATTATTTATAGCTCACATTTAAGAACCTCCCCTTGGTAACTAAACAACTAGAAAATTCGCACAACAAAAATTTTGTATTAAAATTTTGGCCAAGAAATGTAAAATAATTTACCGAAAGCTCACAAAAATAAAAAAAATAAAAATTAAAAAACACAAATATTAAAAAAATAATAATTAAAATAAAAAGTAATTTTCTGAAGCCCGAATAGCCACGAATTTAAAAAACACAAATATTAAAAAAATAATAATTAAAATAAAAAGTAATTTTCTGAAGCCACGAATAGTCCGGGAGCCAGGGGTCTATTTTGTACTGCACTTTTATACCGTTAAATTCTTGACTATACTTGTGATTTAGCTTTCATGAATAACGAAAGTGAACGTCAGCTGGCGCACCCGCGGTGGGTGTGATTGTGGGAGTGTACGAAACGTGTCGAAAAAAATTTTTACCAACTCATTTTATACCGGCTCAAATTTTTCCTATGTATTGTTGACATTTTGTAGAATACAAAAAAATAGTCAGCTGCACCGTAGAGGGGGAAAATACGTCAGTTGAACGCAATGATACATTCTTGCTTCGGCAGACGGTCTTCCCAATGCTATAAACGCAATTGATCATCATTATTATATTTTCATATGTGTCCAAAATTATGTAAAAAATTTCAATCGGCATAAGTAGTTTTACTTCTTAATTTATTTTACAAGTTCGCCTGTTCAGCTGACGTATTTTTCCCCCTCTACGGCGCAGTTGACTATTTTTTTTTATTCTACTAAATGTCAACAGTACACAAAAAAAAATTTTAGTCGGTATTAAATGAGTTCTTAAAATTTTTTTTTCGACACGTTTCGCAGCATCCCATGCACGTACCCACCGCTACTGGACCAGCTGACTGTTGGTTTCGTCATCCATTGAATGGCGTCTACCTTCAGTATTAAAATCAGTTGGCATGAAATGATGAGGTCAAAATGACCCCTGGCTCCCGGACTAGAAATATAATATACTCTCCAGAAAAATAATTTTTTGCTAGCAAGTACTTTATGTTATTAAAAAAAAAAAACATTTACCAAAACCGCTACCACCTACAAATTTTAGAAAATAAATTTCTACTTTTATTTTATTTATTAAATTTGTAAAAATTAGAGACAAAAATTTTTTTAGGCACCCAAAAATTTTCATTAGAAATATTTTTGAAATACCTTTCTTGCAAAACCAAATCGTTGACTTCCATTTATTATTTCTGATAAAACAATAATGTAAATCAAAACAGTTTTTTTCAATATCACATATTTTATTGTTAAAGAAATTACTAAAAAAATAAAATTTTTATTTGAAAAAACAAACTTTAATACGAAGATTATATTTTTTTGATAGCCTAATCCCGCTGTTATAAAAAAATATATGAAAATAAAACTAAAAAGAAAAAAAAATTTGTAATTAATAATTAATTAATCTGATAGCCTATTTTTTACTGCTAAAACAATAACCACTGTCTTGAGTTTTGGTAAACAAATTTTACTGACTGCTAAAAAAAAATATAAATAAAAAATTAATACAAAATTTTGAAATAAAAAAAATAAATTGATTTAGCAAACTAAACATTAATATAACAAAACAAATTTCTCAGAAAATTTAAAAAAAATATTTCTATAATATAATAGTAAACCAAACATTAATATTAAGATCTAAATTTTTTTGATAGCCTAACACTACTGTTAAAAAAATATATGAAATAAAAAAAACAAATTGAAATTAATAATTAATTAATCTGATAGCCTATTTTTTACTGCTAAAACAATAACCACTGTCTTGGTTCTGGTAAACAAATTTCACTGACTGTAAAAAAAAATAAATAAAATAAATAATAAAAAATGTTTCAAATTAAAAAACAAAAAATTTTGAGCATACTCAAACTTAAATATTACGATAAATTTTTTCACTGAAAATTAAGCAAACTATTTTTTTTTGTTTTGGTAAGCCAAACTTTAATATGAAAATTATATTTTTTTGATAGTCTAACCCTCCTGTTAAAAAAAAAGTAAAATTAAAACAAACTAAATTTAAATGAATAATTAATTAATATGACAGCCTATTTTTTAGTGTTAAAAAGTAACCACTGTCTTCTTTTCGGTAAACAAATTTAAAAAAATAACATTACATTTTCCAATATTACGATTTTTTTTTTTGATAGTATATCACTTACTGTTAAATTTGTTTTCTTTTTTTAATGTAATTAAAAAATATTAAAAATATAACTTTTTTTTGGTAAATCAAACTTTAATAATAAGATTATATTTTTTTGATAGCCTATTCCATACTGTTAAAGAAATTTAAAAAAACATGTTGCTTTTGGCAACTGTTAAAAAATTTTCTTTTTAAATTAAAAAATAATGACAATTTTTTTTTTTGTTTTTAAGAAACCAAAACTTTAATATTAAAATAATATTTATTTTGATGGCCTATGCCTTCCTGTTAAACAAATTAAAAAAATAAGTTGTTTTTGGTAACTGTTAAACAATTTTTTCAATTAAAACAGAATTCAACAAAATTTTTTTTTCTTTTGTGCAAACCAAACTTTAATTTATTTATTAACATTTCAAACAAAATCACCGATTTTTTACTGTGAATAATAAACATTGCCTTGCTTTCGGTAAACGAAGTTGAAAGAAAATAATGCATTTTAAAGAAAACAATGCATTTTTCAATAGCGCATATTTTATTGTTAAATTACGTGCCCCATTTTTGTTTTTAAATTCTGTTTAAAAAATCTGAAATTCTTACGAAAATTTGCTCCAATTCGTAAGAATTATAAAAAATATATTTTTTACATTTAAAAAAAATATTTCAAATTAAAAAATGAGCGAATAAGTAGTCAAAAATGGGCAATAGGTGGTGGCGCAAAGAGTATAAAAATAATAAAAAATATTTTAAAAACATTAAAAAAGATAGCTATAAATTTTGAAGAAGACATTAAGCACAAATTAAAATATTACATTTATTGAAATATTATATAAATCATAAAAATTATTTTTGAAAAAAAATTGCATACAAAATATTTGTTTAATATCTTACTTTTTGTAAAATTATAGTTAAAAGCAACTTTTAAATATATATATAGTTTATTTGTTTCCTTTTTTCACAGAACTACTTTAAATTAAAAATATAATATAAGATAAATAAAGAAACAGAACCGACATCAATTATTTTGGATAAGCCAATATTTATGTATTAATTTATTTATACATTTTTTTTAAATATTTATTTTGCATATGCCATCTTTACTTGTTCAAAAACAAAAAGATGGTTGTCAATTGTTCCAAGTTAAAAAATATTGCAAAATTTTTTCAATATTTATATATTTTAGAAGAAATTGTTTAAAACAAATTAACCCCTTCTAGTTTGTGAAAAAAAAAATTACATCGTGTATTTACTATAAAAAAATAGAAAATAGTATTTTCTGTGCCTTGGCTTAAGACCTTTTTGTCAAATATAACAAAAACTCTCAAAAATAGAACAATGCCAAACATAATTATTGACAAAAACAGTTTAAGGGGGGCCTCTTTTCAGTCGGCTTCAAAAAATCGATTTTTTTTTTTAATGCAATCGATAGATATATGTACATATTATAGGAGAATATGCCCTCAAAATTTTATAGCGGAATTCATAGTGATTTCGGAGTTACAGGCCTGTGTACCGTCCCTCGTGTGAGTATACTGTCTACCTTTTGAAAATTTTGAAACACATTTTCTCAAAACCATGTTTTTTGAAAATGGCGTGTAAGATTTAAAAAAGGAACGACGAAAGCTATCGTTTCAAACCGACAATCTGTATAAAGATAATTAAAATGCGAAACTAATTAACTAACAAAATACAAAAAAAAACGTAATTTTTTAATGTTATTTAACACTATTTTTGAAAAAAAGCGAAGAAAAGCACTTTTTTCAATACTTAATTGTGTGTTCACTTTTTCATATTTTTATACAAGCGTAGTCTATTATATGCGGGAAAGCCTTCTGGACAAGACAATATTTTTCTTTGTGTTTCAGGTGAAAACTAAGACCGCAATCTTACTCGCCGTTTTACTAGCGCGCAACTACAAGCTGTGTGAGATCCCTTATATGTCCGCCATTTTGTTTTTTTATTTATGTTAAAAATTGTTTATTACTCTTCAATCATGCCTTCAAATAAATGCAAAAGACTATTCCTGTGTGTCGCTGTTTTTGCCTCGAAAACAAATTGAGAAAAAACACCTTTTTTTGAAGCCACTGATAAGAGCCCCCTTAAATCAAAAATATGTTTTTCTTACACCGTAAATATTATTAAAAAAAAATAAAATTAAAGAAACCGCTATCATCAATTTAATATAAATCTTAAAGAAACAAACAGATTTATGTAACTTATTTTTTATATATTTTTCCTTTTTTTTTGTTTTGATTTATTATTTATTATTTTTAACACCACCATATTTTATTATTGAAGAAAAAAAATCTCTTAAATATAATTAATATTTACCTTAAAACGATAAAGATGTTTTGCCAGCCATGTTTTTGTTTTTTTTTGTAAATTTTGAAATTAAAAAATTTTCATTGAAAAATATAATTTTTTCCCTACACGTTCTATTTTACTATTAAAAAAAAAAGAAATGAAAAACAAGTCACTGTGATCTATTATAAATGATGAAAATATAAATAAATTTTTATCATAAACAATGCGACAAAAAGAGATACCTGTCGCCTATTATCTGAAGCAAAACAAAAAATTAAAAAGAAATTCATATAGCATTTAAAACAAAATTAGAAGAAAAAAAATATCTCGGCCATCCATTATTTTCGAAAAAAAACTTCAAATTTTAAACACATTTTTCGAAGAGTTTATTTATATGACATTCAAAAACAAATCAACCAAAAACCGATCGCTTGCCCTAAGTACTTTTCAAATAATTTTGATTTAAAATAAATGTTTCCAATAGCTTACTTTTTCCTTCCGCCACATCGTATTTTTCTTTTTCAAACAATTAATAAAAACTTCCTTTATTTGCGCACAAATTGAATTTGTCTTTATATTTTCCTTAAGCTGGAAAAGAAAAATTTCGCAATGGCATAAGTACATAGATTTTTACCAAAATATTATAAACTTAAAACACAACTATTTCGTAATTATAAGTACATTCATATTGAGCTTATTATTAATGAGTTCTTAGACAATTGAACACGTTTTCTAAATATAGAGTTTATATGCCACAAATAATTTTTAAGTATTTAATTAGTAATGCTTTGGTCAAGTCAAAACATTTAATGCATACAAAGGCGTGATTTTGCTAAATTCATTGCATACTTTTTGCCATTAATGGAGTTGAGGTTCTCGAAACGTAATCATTGCTCATGTCTCTCATATATTCATACTCCATAGCTATCTATCCACCCACATATTAAGGATTTTCTAATTATTTCCTATATTATAAATTAAAGGCCTGGATTCTTCCTCTTTAAAAGTGGTTCCTCAGTAATCTGAAGCATTCTTCAAAGTGCGTAGATTTCCTACTGCTCTCGCAGCTAAGGACAAGATTTCACCACATCACTTTTCAAACAGCTACAGCAGATGGAATTTGAAACTGTATAATATTCCCTTTGTGGTATGTAGGTTGAGAGGAATTTATTCGTACGCTACGTAGGTGTCCATTAGTCACTGCTTGTTAGAAGTAACATTGAAATACTTTGAGTCAATTTTTAGAAATAATTTAAATCAAACCTGTAGCCTGCAGTTATTAATCTAAACGCAGCACTAAAAGTGGCACTTTCACCTAACAAACTACAATGAAAATTCAACTTGAGTGCTAGAGTAGGGGTAGTTCGTAGTGCCGCACTGCAGTGATTCCAAGGAGTAATGGATAGCACTTGAGAAATGTATATGTATATACTACATATGTGAAGTTAATAGACAAGCTGCATTCATGGGAGAATACCACTTATACACTATTGAATGCAACTCTCAGCACAGCCAACCAACCAACCATAAACATTCATGCCTTGGAGAGCGGTAGCGCTATGTTACAATGTATTTACACAATACGCCCGAACGCCAATGTTCGTTCATTGTTCGTATACCTGTACTATACGAAGAAGCTTATTGTATACGTGGGCAAGCAGTGACATTGGCAGCGAAAGGCGTGAATGAGAAAACTAAAAATGGCTGAAGTTGCACTAAAGCCAATCTCGGCGTGTGTCTGAACTATGGCACATTGCTAGCAACAACAATATATATCGAAATGCGCGTTGAGAGCACAATCAAAAATGCTGCGTACAATTGCTGTAGCACCAACGTATATTGGAATTACGGGCATTAACAAAGACTTACAAATTTCAATAGGGGAAGCGGTAATAAAGCAACAATTAATGTTAAGTTATAAAACTAAATTACATAAACATCCTATTAAGCAAAATCCATTTTACGCGTAACGAAATATGAAAATGACAAACGAATCGATACGGAAATGACTTACGAATACAGTGCCGAATTCTAGTGCAGGTTAATTAAATTAAAACGCCTAGTAATTAAATGCTGAAAAAGGAATAATTGATTAAGATTTGTGAACCTATTGTTAGTATCTCAGTAATAGGTAAGATTTGCAAATATAATAAAGAATCGGAAAATAAAAAAATAAATCCTTCTGCTTTCACTTCCTTTTCACGTCGCCTTTGTATGCCTGAAATGTCAAAATATGTTTGAAAGTACATTTTGTGACTCCAGATCGCATATTTAGCTAATTAATTTCTATTAACTCAATTAGTGTTTATGTAATTGTTATCGATTGCTCTATGTATGGATTTTTTTGTTTGTCTCTTTTATTAAACTGCTTGTATTGCGATTATAAGTAGAGTCGTTACATTTTTTTTTAGAGCTATGAATTGAAATCCTGCTACCCTGTGTATTTTTCATTCAGGTTTTAAATATCTGCTATTAAACTATATTAAAAGATTTGATTTGATCCTGCAATAAAATATTTGTGTATAATTTTTTTTTTTTTTCGTTTTCTCTTAGTGTGTCAATTAGTGTGGCTTTAAAGAGCGCAGCGCTAACAAAGTGTTTGTTTGTATGCTATGTTGTAGTACGGGTGTGTATTTGTGGCGATATATGCAGTATGACAACACTATGCATTTTTAATTTATTTTTACTGCTATGACTCTTAGGCGCAAGTATTCTGCACTTAAATATTTGCTTCTGTAAATTTTCACTTTATGTCATGCATTAGTTTTTTTTTTCTTTTTGTTTACTTTCAAATGCAGATTTGCATATTTTTTGTGTTTTTGCTGTTTGTGATTTTTTATTTGTGTTCTTTTTTTATTATTTATTATTCTATAAATAGTAGGCATTCATTTTGTGTTAGACTTGTTGATAATATATTAGTTAGTAGTAATTATAATTATTATAATAGTTGTTTCATGAATTTGACTAAAAACTTGCGTGTTTTTGTTTTCTTTCTAAATGAGTATAAAAATCTCAATGTAAACTTTGCTGAACTTCCAAATCTCTACGATCTCTAATACCAACATCTGTCTACTAACAACATTATAAGTAGTGGCTAGCGACTTCACTTTGATCATTTTCACCATCATCATCACCATCACCATCACCATCACCATCATCATTCCGACCAAACGTCTCTGTTTCATAATTTTTTTCTTAACTTCTTCGCCTTCAACTTAAACCTCCTCCTCCTTGCTGCCGCCCCAGAAGCGATCGAAGCGGTCACGAGCCTTTTCTAGCACATCGTGCGCTGTGGTGCGTGCTGTTACCGCCGTGGTGGTCGACGTGGACGATGACGAAGTGTTGCCACCGCCACCAGCGCTGACACCAATACCACCACCTCCACCACCCAAGTGGCCGATATCCACATCAAAGATGGGATCATCGAGGCAGCGTAGTGTTGAACCGGGCACTGGCTTGCCGGCTAGTTGTGGTGGTGGTGGCGGTGGTGGTGATGGCAGACCACCAGCGCCAGCGGTTGGCTGCGTGGCGACAATTGAGCGTCCAGCACCAACGGCACCGGTTGGACTTGTGGTGCCCATCTTCGGTTCGGCATGTTTCCAGGCTGCACTCGCCGTGAATGTAAGTGTGTGTATATGTGTGGGGGGGAAAGTTACGAAAGTGTTAAACGTATTCCAATGCTTTTTTTTTTTTGTTTTTGTGTTATTGGAATTTTTTGTGGATTTTTGCATTGAATTTGGTTTGCAGTGAATTGTTATAGCTTTTGGCTTAATTAATTTACTTGAAATTTATTTACGTATTTTATTTTTTAATTTTATTTTCTTTTTTGGTTTTGCTTGATTTGATTTAATTTGATTTGCAGTTTATTATTATATATATATAAATTACTTGATAAATTACTTGACTATTGGCGCAATGTATTGATGAGTAGCGAATAATACGAATACTTTAAGAAGCTGGTCTGAGTTTGAGTTTGATATGGATTTCTTACTCGATACAATATATATCATAAATATATATATAGAGAGATTTTTTTTTTTGCTTTACTTAAGTTTGCTAGCGTCTTTTTTTCTGTTTTTTGTTTTTTGCAATTTATTTTTTTGAATTTGTTGTGAAGAAGCGACTTTAAGGCTTACCGTCCATTTTAGCCTGTTCGGTTAATTGTGGCGGTGCCGATTGTGGTGGTGGCGGTGGCTTCTCGACCGGAGTCGAAGCCTTTATTTCGCTCTGTGGCCGGCTATAGTTTTCACCTAGAAAATGTTTCATATTTTAGAAGTGAATATTTACATACATATAAATACAAGTAGGATATTAGAGGTAGAAGGAGCCGAAAGTTCAAAAAGCAACGATTTCGTTTTTTGTATTATTTCTATGAGTTATAAAAAGTCAGGACTGAGAGACTTGCGCAAGAATTAAAGTAATAAATATTGATTTAATATTAACTACAAACAGATAGTATAAACTATTCCTAACTTTAAAGTACTCTTCACTTCATATCTTCAGAAGTTGAATAGAAGCGCACCGGAAATACGATTTTTAAAATGCATCTACATGAGCGCCATCTTTTGAGTAATTTTTTTTTAACAAAACAGTAGCCTATAACCTACTGGGATGACTTTGGAAAAAGCTCCAAAGGTTGTTTATACCTAAAGTGTATAGATTATCTACATTCATTAAGAAGTAGGATCTGAAATATCGGTCGCTGCTCCTCGCTAGAGTCAGGCATGTTCAAAAAAGATGTTGAATTGTTTACAACCCTTCCTCATTCCTACAGCTACGACAAAAAACATGCATGTGAACGCCTAATCTCTTTGCGTGATTTCCTATAAGATAATGGCCTGTGAAGGCCCCTACTAAGAGTCCTAATTTTGAAGTCTACTCAACTTGGATAAACGTAAATTTAGTATTGGCCATATTTGTCTAACAATCTCGCATCTTTGATTTACAGAATTGATTAGTGCCTCTTTATAAGCTTGGAAGTTGCGAGAGGTACCCCCATAAAATTATTTATGTTTGGCAAACAGGTACCTTCGTTTGCAAGTTGATCACCTTTCAGTTCCCTGGTATATCTCTGTGACCTGGGATCCGGCATAATATAATACAACACTGTTGAGCCATCCCATTAAGAGATTGGCGTCAATATAAGATACTCCTTGATGTTATTTGGAATGCATCTTGGAATGCATCTGTCTGATAGAATCTTTTCTATGACATGATCTGTCTCTTGATGATATTCTGTTTGTTTCTAGTCATCTTAAGTTTCATGAATAGCGTTCATTTCCACTAGAAAAACACAATTTATATAGTAATCCGGTAGTTTGAAGGATTCTCTAATAAAAAACTCTTCTATTGCGAAGAGTATATACATTTAGGTCCGTCCCTGTAGATCTTAACGGGTGCTAGGCTAAGCCATGAAATTATATACCACATTATAATAACAAAAATTCATTCCAGAATATTCATTATTTGTACTATCATTTTGAGTTCTCAACTTTTAAGAAAAAATCACCCGATATATACAATTTATGGTTCCACATGCATATGTGTTTTTTTCCGCATCACTTACTGTAGGGATTGCTAACACGGACAAATGCAGGAAATGCAGAAAGGATGTTGAGGAAACTTTAGAACACCTGAATTGAATTTGAAGAGAGAGATTTGGTGGCTCCTAAAACACTCAGGCTAAAAAGCCCATTGTATTTAAAGCTCTGGAAAGGGGGTAGATAGTCAAGAAGGGAGGGAGAAAAGTATCAGAGAAAGAGATAGGAAAGAATAGAGACAGAGATAGAGATAGTTAGTCCTGTGAGAATTTTCCAGATTCTTTGGCAAATCTGTAAATATCCTCCAGTTTTAGAGAACGAATATTACTCATTCCCATGACATCGGAACCCAATACTCGTAGTCGCGCTCTAGCAAAGGCAGGACACTCACAAAGAAAGTGCTCAGTGCTATCCGCCACCTCTAAGCATGACAGGCATACCGGGTCCTCGATGATAGAACACCTTCTGTGCGTTTGTCCGGCATTATCAAAAATGCGCTTAAAATACCTGGGAGCCCCATTGTTTGAGAGTCTGGAGGACATCTCAAAAGCGGATCTCCCAGCTCTGCGTAGATTCGCCGAAAGCGCTGACATCCTACATGATGTCTACTTTCGGTATTCAAAGAGGTCGGTCTCCATCTCGTATCCGCTAGTGACCAAAAGGTCTATGCGTGGCTTATTGCCAACCAGGCTAACTTAACCCTAACTTACTGTAGCAAGGTGTTATATTCTGTGCTCTCTCCACATCAGTCACAGCTTTTTTTATTTTAATAATTTATAATTTTTTTTTAATATTCTCAACTTTCAAGCACGAAAAACTATAATTTGCGGCAACAATCGTAGGTATCGGCACTCCTAATAGTTTTCGGTATCTTTTTAAATTAATTAATTTTTTCTTCATTCCTCCCAACACTTCAATTTCAAGCTCCTTCTAACACCCCCAAATTCATTTCAACTTATTTTCTAGTATTTAATAGTTACCCTCTTTGACATTCTGTGTGACAGTGAATGTTTTCCCTGTATCCAATGGCACAGTCCAATTGACTGGATCCGGTGAGCGCATCAATATCTGCTCTGGCGATTTGACGCGTGTAGGCTCTGGTGGCGATTTGACAATAGGCTCATCCGGTATCTCAGGCGCTGCTTGAGGGCTGCAACTCGATACTGAAATGGCGGTCTCACGACCATCCTCGGCATCGTCTAAAACGTAAGCGGGTAATCGGTGAAGAGAAACAAAAATTAAAGCAAGAAAGAAAAATGTGTTAGAAAGTCTTGTACAGTGATAAGAGACATACAACTGTGTTCCCTTTTACAATTTAGGTAATCTAATGTTTTTTATTTTTTTTTTTGTTTTGGTTTTTATGATTAAAAATATTTATTTGTTGTTTATCAAATATTTCTTTAGTTCTCATAGCTGATTGAAAGCAAAATTTATGGTTTGAGTTTTGCGGTTAGTAAATCGAAATAGAAAACAAATTTCACTTGTAACTCAGTAAAACTTGGTGTGAAATACAATAGATTCAAAACAGAACAAAACAAATAGATATAAAAAAATTGTAAACTCAAAAAATTACACAAACATGTGTTGGAGCATTCGAAGCGGTAAAAAGCTCAGCATTTCGAAACCGAACCGAAGTAAGTTATGTAGGGGGGAAAGAAGGCAAATAAAATTAAAGCGCGATTAGTTAGTAAAAAAAGCAAAGAGGTCATAAGAAAGTTGCCAATGAGGGTGGGAAAGTGGAAATTAAGCCTGGTGGGTAAAGAGAGGAATTGGAAAACGCACAAAAGAACACACACAAAGGCAGTTTTAAATATATTTAGAAGTTATGCATAGAAGTAGTAGTAGTTTTTTGATAGTAGATAGTTAGTATGTAGTATTTGGCATGCAGCATAGAGGGGCATCAGCTGTGGAGCAGACAAAAAGGTACAAGTACATACGTATATATGTATATAGTAGGCAAATATATGTATGTATGTTCGTATGTATATAAAAAAATATTTCCAAACTGAGGTAGAGCTGACAGAAAGGTACATACATAAGTCCATAGATATGTGTTGGGTTAATATAAATATTATCAAAAAGAACTTATCCCCGAACTGAATCGACAAAAAATCAACAACAAACGGCTAACAAAATTTTAACTGACTTATTCTTTATGAGTTTAATGTATGCGTGTGTGTGAGTGATTGATAAATGTATCGCTTAAGAATTTACGTTTCGCGCGTTATCATACTTTCTTTTCGTTTTGACAAAGGAGAACAATTTTATTTTAGTGGCCAATTGTGGGTAAGGATTTCAGACATTGCATACAAAAGATATTAAATATTTTGTGTTGAGCAGACTCCGAGCATCCAGTTTTTGTTTACGCATTAGGCGTAATATATGTATATTGTTTTTGAAGGTACATACAAGGTGGCCTAAAATTAATCAGCCTGTCGGAATATTTATAATTTGTGCAAATGGTAGCGTACGTTAATCACGTTTAATAATGTGAACTAGACAGCTGTAGTATACAAAGAGGAACGCAATGAAGTGCGTAAAAATCGAAACAAAGATTATCATAACTAAAAATGTTTTTTCTGTTTTTGTATTTAGTAAAAAAGTTTTTAACAACAACATTGGATGATTAATTTTGCGCCACCTTGTATCTATCGCCTACACGAGAATAAAATTATTAATCTGCTTATTTTCTTACTCCTGATATATCAGTGCCGAGTTATATAACTATGATGAAAAGTTCAACAAATTTCCTAGTGCAGCGCTTATGGTCTCAAGCTAGTGCTGCTATTTAGATATTTTTACCTGCGTACATACACTGCGTTATTTAACAGTAGCCCTAGAACTGTTTGCTGTCACTGGTTAACAAATTGGTAACGAGGATGTGGCAACAAAATGGTGCGGAAGCACTACTTGGATTCTGGACGAATCACCACTTAAACCAACCAACCAACCAACCAGAACTGTTTGGCAATCTTTTGACAGTTTGTTTGCTTATTATTTATTTTTAATTTAATTTGAACACAGTTTTTATGAAACTATTACTCATTCTCCTAACAAAAATCTTATAAGCTGAAGTTCCAATTTTGTGCAAATTTAAAAAAAAATCACACATTCAACAAATTCTCGTCAAAATTTCACGCTTTTTAATTAAAATCTTTAGAAAAATTTCAGGCACGCAAACAAAATGCAATTTCAAATAACTCAAATATTGCGCTGATTTTTGACTGCATTTTTCTCTGACGCTCTTTGCATTTTCTCCATGTAACGAACGCTCGACATTTTTGTATATGGAGAAAATAGGCAACATCGCCAAATGAAAAATTATCAAAAGTCAATGCGATTTTTTAGCCGCTCAGAAGTTTCTTTTTATTATAATAAAATGTAATAGGACTATAGAGCTGCATACCCGAAAATTTTCTAGAAATTCTAGCTAAAAAGTGTGAAATTTTTTTAATTTTTAATTTTTCTTTAATTTGCATAAAATTTTAACTTGAGCTTATATGACTTTTTTCTAGTTTGTGCAAAGTTTGAAACTTGGACTTATATGATTTTTTTAGTTTAATGAATTATGTTTTCTTACAGAAGTTAATAAAATTGTAAAATTGTAAAAATATTGTTTGAACATTCGACATTTTTGTATATGAATGAAATAGGCAACACCGCCAAATGAAGAATTATCAAAAGTCAATGCGCTTTTTGAGCGGCTTAGAAATTGCATTTTGTTATCACACAATTGAATGGGCTACAGAGCTGCATACCCGAAAATTTTCTAGAAATTCTTGCAAAAACGTGTGAAATTTTTTGAATTTTTAATTTTCTTTTAATTTGCACAAAATTTGAACTTGAGCTTATATGACTTTTTTCTAGTTTGTACAAAGTTTGAAACTTGAACTTATAGTATCATATATGGTTTTTGTAGAAGAATGAACTATAACTTTTTATAAAATTAATTATTACAATTAAATCAGAAAGAGAGAAATGGTCAAAACTGATCATTAAGTCCCTGTGCTATAATGTTTTAACCCAGTGTTTATTAATAACTTCAAAAAAATGCATGCATTTACTTCTTCCTATTATTGAGCATTTCGCTCTTAACCCCTTGCCGTGCTTCAACGAGTCTAACTCATAATGAAAATTTTGGCCCACAAATGAATAATAAATACAAAAGGCATGCGAGTTTATTTTATTTGTGCAAGGTATCTACATATATCATACATTTCGGTTCGTATTGTGACCTTTCTCGCGCATCAGTCCTATCTCTTTACCACGCATTGACGCGTAACACTTGGCCCGAGTTTCGTCGAGCTAAATGACATGGCAAGGGTCATAGGCACTATAAAGAAAAAAATAAGTTGAGAAAAGTTGAGCTTATAATGCTCTGAAAAGTTTTTAAGGTACATAAAGAAATGAAATTTTTTAAAGTACCCTGA
The DNA here is from genome assembly GCA_037575425.1 of Anastrepha fraterculus. NCBI lineage: Eukaryota > Metazoa > Arthropoda > Insecta > Diptera > Tephritidae > Anastrepha > Anastrepha fraterculus. The sequence goes on from JAYXIM010051252.1 coordinate 56,326, forward strand.
CATATGTACAATAGCTAAGTACAATATTGAGGCATTTCATAGTTCAGTCATTTAAATTACTGTGAGTTCATAAATCTAGAAAATGAAATATAAATCGTAGTTTCATTAGAATTCCATTGGGTTTCTCTTGCTTTAAAGAAATTATTCTTAGTCTTGAATTGAAATAAAAATCATTTGCAGCACAATTTCGCTATCTATCATAGGGTATGAATTATGGTAGGTATAATATGATAAGCTATAAGCAATATAGCTGATTATTCAGTCTTATTTAAATGAGGACTTCTTCCAAAATAATAAATTAGTCTACACACTTCAATATAATATTTTTATGAAAAAAAAATTTTAATTTTTGTCGTAACAAATATCACACCAGTTTTTTTGATAGAAGACTTCTATCAATCTATCAGATTTTCAGATTTTTTTCATTTTATTTTAATGTTCATATTATTATGGCTTAAAGTTGTGCCTTTTATAAAAACACAAATTATTGGGACTTTAGTGGCAGCCTCAAAATAGGCCTCAAACTAGGCCTTAGTTACAGTGATAACCTCTTCGTTCGAGCGAAATTTCTTACCGATGAGCATTATTTTAGGTCTGCAAACAGCATGCAAATGCTGTGGGCAAAAAGTAAGGTGAATTTATTTGTCAAACTTCGCGGGATTAAAATTTCGCTCTAGTTATTTTTTTCATGAGTTGGCAGCACTGTTAATAACATCTGGGCCAACTTTCATGTGAATGACATTATCAGTAATATATTTACGCTTGTGTTTACCAAACGACCAAGAGTGCATTTTTCGATTTTTACAATGTCTGATTTGATTGAGCAGAGAAATGCCATCAAATTTTGTTTGCGGAATGAAATTTCGGCTGCGGAAACGTTTAGCATGTTGCAGAAGGCATTTGGTGATTCGACCATGTCGCAGAAAAATGTTTATAAGTGGTACAAAGACTTCAAAGAGGGTCGAGAACGTGTTGATGACTTGGAGCGCTCCGGACGACCATCGACGTCAATAAAGTGAAGGAGTTAGTGCTCAAAAATCGTCGGTTGACCGTTAAAGACCTTACTGATACGATCGGAATATCAGAAGGATCTGTGAAAACCATTTTGAAAGACCATTTGGGCCTACGAAAAGTCAAATCTCGTTTGGTACCGAAAACTCTCAATTTCTTGGAAAAAAGTCGTCGCGTTGATGTGTGTGAAACAATGCTTTCAGACTATCAGGACAAGCTCAAATGCATCATTACGGGAGATGAGACTTGGATTTATGCTACGACCCTGAAACAACCGACCAATCAAGCGAATATCGTGCTAAAGGCGAGGCCAGACAGTCGTTCAAAAATAAAGGTCATGATGACAATTTTTTTCGATTTTCGTGGTGTGGTGCACTATGAATTCCTTCCATCTGGCCAAACTGTTAATAAGGAATATTATTTGAGCGTTATGCGTCGTTTACGTGAAGCAATTCGTCTAAAAAGACCAGAATTATGGGCCAACAACTCTTGGTTTTTGCATCACGATAATGCACCGTCTCACACTGCACTCGTTCTTCGTGACCATTTCGCCAAAAATTCCACGCATATCGTTCCGCAACCACCGTATTCGCCTGATTTGGCTCCGTGAGACTTCTGGCTATTCCAAAAACTCAAGAGACCACTCAGGGGAACGCGTTTCGAGTCGATTGAGGAGATAAAAGCTGAATCGAAGAAGGTGCTGATGGCTATACCGAAAATGGACTATTTGGCATGTTTCGGGGATTGGAAAAATCGTTGGCATAAGTCTATTTCATCGAGAGGGGATTATTTTGAAAGGGATGAAATTGATTTACAAGAATAAATAAAGATTTTTCATTTTACAACCAAATTCACCTTACTTTTTGCCCACTGTAGTATAAAGCCAACACATTCTTTTGATATCTTTGCGATAGCAGCTAACTCACGCAACTTCACTTTTCGATCATTCAAATCGATTTTGTGGATTTTTTTGTTTTGTTATCGCCTCATTTGGACGACCACTGCGTTGTGCATCGCCGGTGTCTCTACGACCACGTCTGAAGTTTTATTGTTGTTTCTGCTGGAGCGTAATCCCCATAACACTTTTCAAGCCATTGCTTCGCTTGGACAGTATTTTTGCCCATCAAGAAGAAGTGTAAAATTAAAACACGAAATTCTTTTTGATCCATTGTTTTGAAAATAACAAAAGTAGTGTCACTCTTAGCACAATAACTCACGCACTAACGAATAGAATATCATGAAATTTTTACAGCTGTCTTTTTAAGGTCAGTACTAACTGAAGAAGAGGTGAATGCAATAAAACTAGTGATGTCTAATGTGTTAGGGCCGGTAGTTTTCAGCCCATTTGTTATAAATAAGTTTTCAATCATTCAGAGTCTTGTATGAGGTTTTTGTTATCCGTACTGTAGCTGAGCGATTCCAATCCGAGCCTTGACGTATTTTGGTTGAGCTGCTGCTTCAATTACAAAAAAATTGTGCTCAATGTTGCCCTAAAACGAGTGGTGTGTGTGTATAAACAGCATAGATTCCAAATGGCAAATGATTTTTAGTTTTTTTATGGTAAAAATACCGCTGAGGCCTGCCATTGCCAACCGAGAAGTGACCACTTTTAGAAAGAAATAGTTCTACCATTTTATGTCTCATGTCCTCAAACAGAAGGGTTATCCAAATTTTGGCTACTTTTACACTTCAGATCTGAAAATCAGCCAATTTAATTAAAAGTAATTTAATATTTTCAAGTATCCTATTCTCTGGCGTGCTTTGCAGATTTTTCGTTATTGATTTATCGATTACTTATTTGTACTTTTCCCTTAACAGACTTTAGATATATACTTTATGAGGTTTGCACTTCGACTTAATTGTCTTTTGTGCCCCATTTACTATATTGGTTCCTATTTATCCTATTTATTTTATATTTTATTAAGAGTTCTTATTCAATTAAAGTATAAATTCAAAATACTTGAGGTAGCGTCGAATAAATTTGTTATCATTTTCAATTCAAAGTAGTAGAGTAGAAGATTTTTTGATAGAGCCAGATTTAGGAGGTTGATGAATTGAAGAATAGTAATTTATTATTCTAAATATAATACGCAAAATAATAAGTAAACTGAACTATAACTATTTAAACTAAATTGCGCTAAAAAAATGTTGCCTCCGGACGCATTAACTCGGCACTGAACTACTTACAGGTATGTACACATAAATATGTATATTAAAAAATTATTTTCCCATGTTCAAATAGAAAAACGTGTATTTGGTTTTTGAAGGTTTAGAATTTTTGAATTTTTAAATACATTTTTAGCTTATAGAAAAAGCAAAATAGCAGCTTACTACAAACATACAAACATTAACTAAATTAAGGCTATGGTGGAAGAGAAGCTTGAATAAAGGATTAAACTACTAGGTTCAGTTACATACAAAGAGCATACAAATAGGAATTACACAGATACACAAACAAAGTTATTACTTCTGCCGCTCAAGTGCAAACATTCCGCAATTTTTCGATTTTTCTTTTCTTTTTGACATACATAGATATTTAAATGGTATACACATACATATGTACATAAATTTCCTTAAGTTGGTAGATTTTTTGGTAAATAAACGCATAAACAGGGTGGTCTCTCTCTACCAATTGAAATTTGAACTGTCGGCCTTTTTCAAAATAATAGTCGTGATGTGTCAGAAGTTGTGTTTGTAGTTAGAAATTTAAAAAGAGGTCGCTTGAACGCATTTCGCTCAGCGCACAAAAGAATGTTTGATTGCAGATGGTTATTTTATTTGAAAAATCATATTTTCAGAAAAAGAATTATGAAGAGTTCTGCAAAAGCTCTGCACTCATTGGAATAAGCGGGGCGCTTCGAACTACTCCTACGAGTACTCTAGCGCTTAATGCAATGTTAAATGTGGTACCTATAGACATCGCAGGCAGAATTGCCGCTGCACGAACCGCAATTAGACTGAGGGGCTTGGGCTATAAGCTCAATCTCACATATGGGCACTCAAGCATCCTCAGAAACTTTGTTAAGAAGGGAAATATTTACTCTGATAGCCAAGCGGCAATTAGGGCCCTAGGTTCTATTATGGTGCATTCGAAACTGGTAAGGGAATGCCTGGTCTCTCTCTCGATAGCATCAGAATTCTTCGATATAAAGATAATTTGGGTACCTGGTCACAGTGACATTGCTGGAAACTGCGAAGCCGACGAGCTGGCCAGACAAGGAACGGCGAGGCGGTGGGCCCGCGAAAGAAGAGGATCGGGATCCCTTTGACAACCAGCGCTCTACTCCTGGAAGGATGGGTTTTTGAACAACTCAGCGTGCGCTGGGTAAGTACACGAACATGTAGGGTCGCGAAATCCTTCTGGCCACGTTTGGATAAGAGGTGATCGAGCGATATTTTGAGGATGACAAAATCTCATCTCCCAAATTTCGTGGGCATCCTCACGGGGCACTGCCCGAGGGGTACACATGCCGTGAGGCTCGGAATTACTTCGAGTCCTTTTTGCGTCAGCTGTATGGAGGATGAGGTGGAATCATCTCAGCACCAGCTCCTTAGCTGCCCAGCTCTCGCGAGACTAAGATTTAAGCATTTTGGTTCTCACTTCTTTTCTGCGCCTGCTGATATAGCAGGTCTTGATAACAAAAATCTGATGAGCAACAGCAACATAATGAGGCTAACACAACCGCAGACTAGTCCACGTTCATAGTCCACAAACACTTAACCCTCCCCACCCCTTCTCTTTCGTCCTATCGTCCTTTTCCTTCACCTCTTTTCCCCTCTTGCAATGGTATCACAAAGGATGAACCAAACTTCTTTCGTCCAAGTGGGCCCACTCTCTGGGCAACCATTACTACCTAACCTAACCTATACAAACGCTGGTTGCAAAAACTTGAATACAATAAGATGTGGCGTTGTGGGATACAGGCAATCCATACATTGATCAGAAGCTTAAAGCTGGTAAGACTGTTGCGGGCATTTGAGCTGAACTTTGAAGTATTGATACCATTGGGTGATTATACTTTCTTTTTTTCAAGCGGAGATGGGTCTAGAAATTTACGGCAGAGAACGCCTACGAAGTCTTATTTTAAAGCGCATCAGTATTTTGTCAGACAGACAAAATAACATGTAAACTGGTTGCGGAATACTGGGATGGGTACTAAGGCATAAACATCGTGATAGCAACACAAGGGAGTGAAACTAGGCACAGAAGAGCAACAATCTGGATGGAGAGACCTTATTAGCTCTCAATAGATGAGATATTGCAGTTTTCGTTATCATTTGAGAAAACTTGTACTAGTAGAATCAAGCGTTTGCCATTTTTCAAGCTGAACAATGAAACGCCAAAGCGCATGCTCTGTGGGTGCGTAGTGATCGCAAGACGAAGAGCTCCATTTCTAGGTGCTGTGATTCATAATCCGTTGGTGATGTGGAACAAAATCCTAAGGAAGTGCTCAAACTCATCAGAAGCCTCCAATTAAAGGCTTGCAGTCAAGCAAAATGGATCACAATAGAGACCGTAGTGCACTATGGCCCAATACCTATGATAATACATTCGAAAACTGAATAATTAGTCGAAACGGTGATGCTAATTGGCTTCCCAAATGCAACGATGTTACTGCATTGCACTATCTTTTGAGGAGATAAATACTATGCCAATCAACCAGAGATGGTTCCAGAGTGAAAACACATTCTTGATATAAATGTTGAAACTCACGAAAATATACTGCAAAATCGAGTTAACAGAAAGAGTAATCGTCGAAATCATTTTAATGATTTTGTGTTTCCTGCATAATAGCCGGGTTAATTTGTACACATAAAAAAATTATTGAAAAATAGTATAGGGTTTTTCAGTAAGAGCGCTTCAACTTTTGAACTTTTTTGAATAAAACACAAACGGTTTGACTTTTTTAACTAATTTTTTTATTATTATCGAGTTTGAACATATACATTTAAGTATGATTTTCGATTTCTTTTGCATGACCACCGCGTGCACGTTTTACGAAGTCCAATCGTTGAACCCAATTTTCGACCACTCTTTTGCATAAATCGGCCGAAATTCCAGCAATTTCGCATTCAATATTGGCTGTGAGCTCACAAATCGTCGCCGGCTTGTTACTGTAGACCAATAACTTCACATAACCCCAAAACGGGACGGCTTGTTAAATGGACCGTAAAATGGCCGTAATGCTCTTAAAGTAGCAGCAACAGAACGATTATTTTCATAAAAAATTTGCACGATTTGCAATCGTTGCTCAAGTGTGTAGCGTTCCATGATGAAATGTATACTAATGAAGTTTACAAATGACAAGCGAAAAATAAAAAATATTGCGTCGTTCGCCCTCCCTATCGGAAAAAAGTTGAAGCGCACCTATTGAATAACCCTATAATAGGTGAATTAAATTTAGTATGGCTACCGATAAATTTTTCCTACTCTCTCAACTCTTCTTAAGATTGAAAACTTTTTACACATTTTAAAGAGCGTTTGAATTTACTGAATGCGAATTAAAACCATAGAGGAGTAATCGTTTCTTCCGGTCCTAAATCCTAAGTGGGACATAGGGTGAGACATTAGTAAAAATAAGCAGCAAAATACCAGAAAATACTGGAGAAACCACAACGACAGTTTTACAAAAAGCGTACCTTATCTTGTTACATAACCTCAAAGATAGCAAAAAAGTCGTTCTCTTAACAAAAAACTCATAAATTAAATTATTCACATTTTAAAGACAATTTGTCACGCTTACAAAGTTCTTTAAGTAATTCAATAGAAATTTGGAGTTTATTTTCTTTAAATGGGCATTTTAGTGCGTTTTTATATCCAAAGCGTTATAATAACCTCGCCGCGCCGCCATTTAGTTTAGTTCGAGAAAATGTTTAACAATTATTTTTTTTAAATGATAACGGCCTTTGAAAATGGTATGTGCTCTTTTTCAACGCTTTTATTGCATCAATAGAATAATAAAAAATAACTGAAGAAGTTACAAAATATTTTTGTATTGTATTTTATTGAAGGAACTGAATCTATGAACGCTTGAGTACTGTTTTTTTATAGAAACTAATTCTACGCCGTAGTGGAATGGGTTGGGAAGTGACTACCATTCGGAAGTACCCAGGTTCGAATCTATGGGCACGCAATGCTAATCGATATAATTTTATTTTTCTAATAGCGGTCGCTCCTCCGATTGAATTTTTATCATGAAAAGGATACTCATAAAAACGAGTTGCCGTTCGAAGGCGGCATAAAACTGTAGGTAGATAGGTAGGTATAGTGGTGGTCGTTTGACACACCTAGGCCTGCTATAGACCCATTGTGATACCTTCGGGGCTGCCCCCTCTCCTCACTTTACATTGTCCTCATTGAACCAAGCTGTGGCTTTGATATATCTAACAAGACTTGTTATTTTTATATTGGCTACTTCTGCCAAGTTATTCAGGGAGCTTTTTTCTAAAATATTGAACCTTCTTCTATCCAAAGCCATGCAACCGCATAGAAAAGTGTTCAACAGTCTTTTCTTCTTCAATGTCGTCACAGCTTCTGCAATAGTCGTTATACGGCGCTCCCAGTCTACTGGCATGCCTGCCTATCAGGCAATGCCCTGTCAGGACCCCGAGAAGATTTCTCATGTTTTTCCTCTTTAGTTTCAACAGTCGGTTTATGTGGCCCATGTTCCATTCCGGCCACGTCATTCTACTAGTTGCACAGGTCAGGGACTGAGTACATAACACATAGACAGCACTGTGTGTTTATCTATAAGCATCTTGCAAGTTGCTAATGGTATAGGTATGTTCGCTTTGTTTGATTGGATCGGTAATGTGGTACCCAATCTCGCTAGTTCATCTGCTTTGCAGTTGCCTTCTATGTCTCTATGACAGTACAAAGTACTGTGATAGTTCTGTCAAAACGTCGGCACATTCTTTTACTGTATTCGAGTTAATGTTAGGCGATTTTAAAGCTTTCAGGGCCGATTGACTATCTGAATATATATTTATATCTCTTGTTGTGAGGACACTTTTATTTAGGGCTAGCAGGCCTTCTCTGATAGCCAATATTTCAGCTTGCAATACGCTGCAATGATCCGGTAACCGGAATGAGATGTTGGCATTCATTCCTTCAGAATGAAGACCTCAGCCTACTTGATCATTTAGCTTGGAACCATCAGTATAGATGCTGATTCCGCTTTTATTGTCCATTACCGCATTGTCCTAATCTTCTCTCGTTGGGACATAAAATTATAGGTCCCTTCATTTGTGGGAAACATCAAGGCACACACGACAAATAGGAGAAGGAGCTCCGCCAAACATTCAAAAAGTTGTAAGCACCAACAGCATATATTTAGTATTTATGGAATTACTTTGCGGTCATTTAAAAAATTGTTAATATAATTAATTAATATTATATTCATAGTTTGAACATTTGCCCATTCGAAGATATATATTTTAGCGATTTTATGTCAAAATTGGCAACAGAATTGCCTTTTTCGCTATATAAATACATGAAAAATTTTGGCCTCATTGCGGTACCTTTACTTAACATAACCCGATTTCTATCGATTTCAAAATAAAAAATAACGAATAGAGTACACCTGTGCTGAAAATAATAGTAGTGCGACAAATTACAAAGTTTTGAGATAATTTTTTTTTTTTTGTATTTAATATTTTTACGCTTTTATAAAAGTATAGTGTATGCTACACAAAAATTATATATCTCAAAGCCCCCCAATTTTGTACAAAATTCATAGAAACTTAACGAATTAAAAAAAGTGCATCAAAATTTCCAAATATGTTTTTAGAATTTCTGGAAAAATTCTGGGTATGTAGTCTTAAAGCCCATTAAATTTTAAGGTGAAGTGAAAAATTCAAGTGGCTCAAAATTTTCGTTGATCTTTTATAATTTTTTTTTTTTTTTTTGCTGAGACATTGTATATTTTCTGCCAAGTGTTGAAAAGCCTTCCAAACATGTACTTTATATGGAGGAAAATTATCTACATCGTATGCAAAAAAATGGCAGTTGTCCAATTTGAGGACCAACCTAATGTGTGTCCTATGGTTAGTGTGCAAGGGAATGTTTTATGGCCTACTTAATTCTGAACACCTTTGTGAAAACCACTTAAATTTCCTATTTGATGCCAGGTAAGCTTAAAACGTTATATTAATTTTTTCTAATAAAATTTCGTTTAAGCTAAATGAAATTTTTCCACCACAGGCAAAAGAAATTCTACCACATAACGAATATTTTAATAAATTTTTTGGATGCATATCTACATATGTATATACAAGACATACCAATACTAAATAGCCGATTAAACGGAAACGCATTTACAATACACACACGCACACACAAACACATTTGTTTGGTAAAAAAAAAAACTAAACACACAACTACTTGTTAACGAACTGTGAAGGTTAGTGTTGGATAAACTAATCTTAAATTTCTGTTGCTGAATAACGAAGCTGAGTAGTAATTGATTCATTTATTTCCACAGCCCTTGATTAGTATTGGTTAATTGGTAAGTATTTATAAAAATTAACGATATCGCTACGCACATGGCTTATTTGTACAGTTTACAACATTTATATATTAACATACATATATACATACAAGGAAACAAAAATTGTGTTTTTTTTTTCATTTTTTCTTTTAACATACTTAAAAAATATATTTCGTTGCATTTTTTTGTTTGTTTTATTGTGTTTTGCACGAACATAAATGTTTGGAATAAAAGTTGTTTTATTTATTTATGTTGTTGTTGTTAATTGTTGCAAAACCAGTCTATGTAAGGTTAGTACGATTAGTTATGTAGTTACATACATATTAAAGTGCATACATATTTATGTATGCCTGGATTTGGTAGTAAGTCAGCAAATGCTTCATCTACTCACTTTCGCCCAATTTCTTATTATCCCGCGCGTATGGCACCGTTAAGCCGATCAAGGTGAGATTTTTGGCCGTTGTTGGCTCAGCGATTTTCAACGCTGCGACACCATCACCACCACCACCAGCACTACCAGCCCCACCAACAATACCAACACCACCACCGCCACCACTGCTGCCACTACCACCAACGCCGCCGCCGATGTCGCCGCCAACATACCGATGATCAACACCGCCGGCACTGGGCAATTGGCCAAATATACTCGTCATCATTGTATCAACACGTTTAACACTAGGCAATTGACCGAATATGCTTGTGGTCATCAGATTAGCGCCACTTTCGCTGTCAGCTTTATCGCTCGGTAACTGCCCGAATACACTCGTCATCATGGGGTCAATGGATTTGTTTGGCAAATCTGGTGCCTTGGTCACTGGCTTTGGTATTTCTGCAATTTTTTCTTTGATTTCAGTTTGTGCCGGAGCAGTGGCTAACTGAATTGGTGCTGTTGCTTTTTTTATATCATCAACTTTGAATTCCTTTTCTCTGCCTATTGTGGTCATTGAAGTTTTCAACGCGTCACTTTCCACTTGATGGATTGCCGTCTTTGCTGTTGTTGCTGTGGCTGATGGCGCTAGTATGGTATCGATGGCTGAAACAGGCCGAGGTGGCTTCACACCGCTTGCTGTTACATTCATCGTAGCCCCAGTCGATTTTGGACGCGTCTTTGCTACTCTACTTTCTGCTCCTCTACTACCGCCAGCACTGATCAAATTCGTCTTGTCTTTATCCTTTTTGCGCAACAATGGCATTCCGTATGAGGTTTGCGTATAGTTTTTGCACAATTGATTGGATTTCTGATATTGATGTGGGGCGCTTGTTGTTTTAGATGATTGATGTGCTTGACTTGCATGCGATTGTTTTGCAGCTGCTGCGGTAGTTGTAGTAGTAGTGGTAGCTGCAGTAGCTGACACTGATTGAGCTCTGCCGCTAGGAGGTGGTAAGGAACTACTTTTCGTACGGGAATGGAATGTGGTGGATAGGGTGGCTAAAAAATGTAAGCAGTTTTTCGTAGGTTTTTTTTTTTTTTGTTTTGAAGAAATAAGTTATCGAAAAAAAACAAACAACTTTTTTATTCTCAGCTGCTTTAAAAAAGTGTGTTTATGAAAAATTGCTAGAATGCTAGTAAATAAGATAATACTACAACAGAAAACTAAAAACAAAAATTAACTAGAATAAAATTGAGTAAAAAGCAAAAATTTAAAAGTAACCGAAACGAAAGCTACAAAATAGAATAAAAACTGAAGATGAAACTACAAAACAATGACAAACGAATTGGTATCCGCGTTCAAAAATTTCAAATTCTTACTTTGGATTATGTAGTGTAGATAATGCACACTGTTGGGAAAAATTATTTGAACAGCGATATATTTACATATATTTTTACGCGCTTCACACACAAACTTATGTACAGATATACTTCAGTGGGCACAAATTTCATATATGGGGGTACAAAACTCACGCAAGTAGTAATTTTAATAGATATTAGGATTAAAATTATTATTATTATTTTATATTTATTTATTCAAAAACAGTAGATTAGAGAATTTTTGGTTTCAACACTCTACAACACAAGTGACTCAACTTTAAATCATTGCATGTACTTCGGCATAGAACCCAACTTATCTCTCTTATGAAAAATTGTTCAAAAATCAAACTGCTTTATACGTTTTACATGCTATTCAGCTTCAAAAATAGGTGTTTACTATTCTCTACTTGTCATCATTTACACGTCTTTATCTCATAGCTTATTTCAATAAAATCTTAACTGCGGCTTAGGCCTAATTACAGTTAACTAACACGCTTGCATTCCCAAATTGCCCCAAAAATTGTTGTAGTATCAAAACTCATGCACTTTAAAAATTGACTTTAACTCTAACTTCAACGCTGCTGTCGTAACAGAACTTATCTTATAATATTATTGTAACAGTAACAGCCATATCACAATTCTAAACATGTTTTACAAGTTACTCTGGAACGGGAACTTAGTATAGATGAAAAAATAACAATAATCAAATACCTTCATTATATGTAAATAAGTAATGCTATTATAGTTACAAAAAACAATTTAAAAGGGGAAATTTGTAAATGTCTGTGACTACATACAAATACATACAGCTCTAACAGCCGACTGTTGTCACCAAACCTCAATTTTAAACAAAAATCCGCTGCTTGAGAGAACTGTTTACAGACCTCTCAGCAGCAGTTAAGTTCTTGTAGAAAATTCGCTATGGGAGCTCTGTTAAGTTCGTGTTAGGTGAATGCCAATTATTTACACCATATTTTAATTAAGTTAATTGCTAAATTTTATATGGATATGAGATTAAATGACAACAGCTGCTTACCAAAGCTGTCTGTATTTTTTATGCAAAGAGATTCATCTGGAAATTTGATGTTTTTCATTTGATTTTTAAAATTTTTTTTTTATTTCCAAAGAATGAAGTATTTACTTCGCCTGTTACACAAGATATGTATTTGTGCTGAAAATAAGGAAAATTATATTTTCCGGGAACCTTTTTTGTTCATACAAACACGATTCTGGCTACGCCTACAAGTATCTTACAAAATATATTTACATTTACAAGTCGAACTAAGCTTATTCACATAACACTTTCTGTTACGGCAGCAAAATTGAGTCAGCTTCATTCTGCATGTTTTCTTTAAGGCAACTTTAAAAGCTAAAAGTTAGTTTTCATTGTTATCAGGCTCCTCCATTTGTGGAACAACATCAAGACGCATGTCACAAATTTGAGGAGAAGCTCGGTCAAACACTTAACCCGGGTGAAAGCGCCAATTATAAAAAAAAAAGTTATCAGTTTGAAATGTTGTATGAGCAAATATTTAAAACTTGTTTCATCGCTATTGTAGAAATATCAATGATTGTTTTATTATATAAACAGCAGAAAGGAAGTTTTTGCCTGATATAAATTTCTACTATACTTTCTATGCAATATGTAGAATATTATGTATCTGAATTCGATTAATTGCATTTTTTTTAAATTGAATTGAATTTAAGATATAAATTTTTAATTATTTAAGTTTTAATTATGTAAATTGCTAAGAAACCTAATTAACTGGTCATACCCATTTAACGAAGAAGAAATTTTCGGAATTATTTAATTTTTTTTTTAATAAAAAAAATAGTATTCACGCATTATTTTAAACTTCATTCTCAAAACCCTTTCCCAAACTGTTGACCCGTTCATCCTCAATTTTTTCCACAAGCTTTATAAATACATACGTATCATTTTTAGTAATTAATTGAACCTTTGCTTTAATAACAAACTTCGAAACTCAAAATTTTCCTTCGCATATTTCTTCTCTTGACTACTTTATAATTTCTTACATTAAGAAATATTTTTTTATTTCTTGAATTTAGCTGATCCGATTCTAAGATATCATCCTCGCCCTAAATTCCGTTTTTAGTAACCTTCGCTTGACGGGTTACAACGTTTTTAACAAAAATTATTTCAGTGACAACACCAGTGATAGAAAATATAACAATAAAAAAAATTTGAATTGAAAACTCCAAAAGTATAAATTAGAGAGAGAAAGAGAGCATAAAACTGACGGGCTTTCCATTTTTCAAGCAGCATTAAAAAAAATTTTAATTATTTTTTTTGTGACTTGTCACAAATACGAGTGTCACTCCACTGATTTTTAAAAATTTGTTAAGAATTAAATCAATCTTTATTTTAGTTTCTGTAAATTAAACTCGTAAGAGATATCGTATTAATGTAGCTCAAAAACTAAGTGATGTTATTTGAGACTTCAAAATTGAACTAAGTCAGCGAAAAAGAAATAACTTTTTCAAGCCAAATTATTTTTTATTATTTGCACCCAACAACTCTGCTATCAAAATGTGAGAATATTTTTATTTAGAAAGCCTCTTAATGTTGAAATTGTGCTATAGACCAGCAAAACGTATTTATGTAAAAGTATGTATTTCTTAAAAAGTAATAGTTCTCAAAAAAGGAGAAAGTTATTCAATCACTGATTCAAATGGTAAAGGATTTCTCTCTCCTTCTATCTCCCTCTATCTCTCTCTCCCTCTATCTCTCTCTCTTACTCTCTTCTTTGCTCTCTTTCTCTCAAATGGTAAAGGATTTCACTCTCCCCTATATACCTCTATCTCTCTCTCTCTCTTACTCTCTTTTTTGCTCTCTTTCTCTCTAATGGAACAGTGTGTGCTCAAATTAATATAAAGCTTCTTCTATCCTCTTTTTAACGGTTAGCCTCTCTCTGCCCACCCGATACTAGTGGCGGTATAATAATTTCTCAGTGTGCAGATCGACATGAAAATAATAAGCAAATGCTCGTTAAGTCAGAAAGCAAGAAGAGTGAAAAATTTATTTTGTTAAAGAGCCAAGTAAAGTTTATAATAAAAATTTCATGTCAAGTGATCCAAGTATTTTGGGCATGGCCTTCAATTTCTCCGAAAATTGGTATATTTTTAGGCTTTAGTTTAATAAGAAGTCAACTGAGAAAATTGTGAAAAAAATTTAAGAATTTTGAGATTTATTCAACTTTGGAAATTTTGGTATAGATTTTTTTTAAGGTATCACTCTGAAATTTTTAGGTAATTCTGAGGATCATTGCTGATAAAATAAATAAACACTTCGCTGCAGGGTTTTTGTACAAATGTCAACAAAAAATGTTTCCCAAAAATATATTCAACTAATATTAAAAAAATATTCTATACAGTATCAGTATATCAGTACATACGAGTATATATATAGTATATAAAATAGTAAAAAATAAACAAAATAAAAGAACTTATAAAAAAATTAAAAACTCCATGCCAGCTAATCTGTCCTTATGGAAGGCACAAAAATTTAGGCCACCAACTGAATTTGAGGTATCAATTCGTGACGATCAAGGTACCTATGCTCGGTCAGATGCAGAAATATCATAGTCAATGTGTTTACTGATCATGTGAAGATGGTGTTTTAAATCCACCAACTAATGGGCTTGAATTGCCTGCAACTCAAACCGATTTGACGAAATTTGGTAACGAGTCTCCATCACCACTTGAATATAGTAACAAAGCAATAAAAATTTCTCCGCATGAGTTAAAATCAATAATTCAGAACGAGATGAATCCTACAAAAACACCTGGGTGTTATCAAATATCTCCTTAAATGATAGTAGAGACTCCAAACTGCGCTGTTAGATTTGTCAGTGTGCTTTTTAACGCAATTCTTCAAGTTGGCCACTTTCCTTCTCAATAGAAAAGCCAAGGCAGCTTCAGACAGACCTATATGTATGCTGCCATCTCCCTCCAAACTATCTGAAAAGTTGCTAAAACGAAAACGGATGCCGCATCTGCAGCAAAACAATATTTTTCCAGCTCATCAGTTCGGTTTTCGTGAGAAACACGGCACAAGTGAGCAAGTCAATCGTAGCAGCTGTGATATAAGGAATGCTTTTGAAACACGGGAATATTCCTCAGCTATATTTCTTGATGTAGCTCAAGCGTTCGACAGAGTATGGCACGAGGGACTTGTCTACAAAATCCAACGCACACTGCCACAAAGCTCACACAAAATATTAGAATCTTATCTTACAAATCGGGTGTTTATGGTAAAAACTACCTAACTGATGCAGTGATAGTCGGCATACCATAAGGCAGTGTACGGCGCCCGCTTTTATATGTTATATACACGGTTGACCCCTCCAACAAACCTGCAAATATTTACATCGATCGTTGACGACACTGCAATACTTTGTCGCTCCGAGGGTCCAATAAGAGCGTCAGGTGAACAACAGTCAACAGTCATCTGAAACATATGGTAAAGTGATTGGCAGACTGGCGCAACAAAGTGAATGAGTAAAAGTGTAAGCATGGGACTTTTACGCTAAATAGAAGCAACAGCTCGAGTGTATATCTAAATTTCACACTCATAACTCATTCTAAAGTAACATACCTTGGTGTGCGTATAGACAGGCGCCCGACATGGAAGAGGCACATTGAGGCCAAAAGTGGACAGATTAAGCTAAAAACGAAAGATCTTCATTGGCTAATTAATGCCCGTTTCGGGCTTAGCCTTGGTCACAGAATCCTTCTCTACAATACAATCATCAAGCCAATCTGGACGTATGCGTCTCAACTGTGGGGTAATACAAGTGCCAGCAATATTGCAATTATACAACGCAGACAATCTAAAATTTTAAGAATGGTTACTGGAGCGCCGTGGTACATAACCAATGAAAATATCCATCGGGACCTAAATGATCCATTAGTGGCAACAGAAATTGCAGTAATCCAACGAAACTACTACCAAAGGCTGAAACACCACCCAAATCTATTGGCTCGGTCGCTGATGCATACCGTCAATACGTCGCGTCTCAGAAGAATTGACCTTTCAACCCTGTCACGCATAATTGAGGCCCCTATAACAACCTTAACCATCTTCAAGAAGCTGTAGGTACTATAATTCAGGTTAAGAGTCGAAACCTTATTGTTAGTATTAAATGGGGAAACCAGTTTAGACTTATCAAAAAATCGACTCGTTTTTTTTTTTTGCATAAATTGTTAGTATAACTACTCAAGAATATGTGGTAAAAATTGTAAAGCGAAATTCGCATTATTTCCGATTCTATGAGCACTTAAGTGGCTACCCTTCGGTTCCGCACCGTAGCGCGCGTTAGTTAGAACGACGTTTTTCTCGAAACTACTTTTTTTCAACTGGTAGGCACTCTAGCTCAAAAAGTTATCGACCAATCGTTATAAATTTGTTTCAGAGTATTCTTTATTCAATCCTTAGTCATATGAACTTAATTCTGGGATTATATTATCATTAAAAATATTTTTTTAAGCAAAATAGATGAAAAAATATGGTATGAAAAAATTACGTTGTATTCAAGCGCTTAGAGATATGCAATTTTCAATATTATTTTACTTGTATCACAATTAGGTTCATATTCTTAGGAAACATATTGTTAACGAAAAAAATATTGTTGCTGATTACGGAGAACAACTGCAACTTCAGGAATGCCCACCAGCAAGATACTCGGATGGCGATGGACAACACGATCTAACGCCACTATTTCCGGCGAAAATGGCTTGAAAGAATTTCAAAGTGTACTTAAAAATATGAGTAAGTTTAAACAATTTCTGATTATTTCTTCCAAGTTCAAAAAATTCACGAAGAACACCAAAATTTCGGCCTCCTAAACCGGTTTCCCCCTTAAGATTAATTAATAGGTTCAATAAATAATAACGGTATAAAAAAAACAAAAAAAAAAAAAAAATTTCACGATTGAATAAATTTAAAAATTATAAAAGGTTTTGTTTTTATTTATTCGGTTTGCGCCTTATTATACTCAAGCCTACAAATATACCAATTTTCAGAAACATTTTAGACTACGTTCAAAATGCTTGGATGAATCACATGGAAATGTTGTAGTGCGAATTCATACTCACCAAAAGAGAAACTGTTGAGAAGCAGTTGAGAACTAAATGTTAATATTTTTAAGGGATCAGAATTCTTACCAATATGTACATGAGCTATATTTAGACCTTGTCTAAGTAGAGTTTTTACGTTTTAGAATTAAAAGTTTAAAAGTTTTTTTACATTTAAAAAAATAAACAATAAAGTTTTCTTCTTTGCTTTATGTTCCTACCGATAAATAAGTAAACGAAGCCTAGCGGTTTTCGGCTATAGATCAGCAGAGCTTAGTCTATATGAATTAGTTCTTCAAATAAAGCCAGATAGAAAAAATACTTTATAATACAATTTTCTCTTAGTTACAAATATTACATAGACACCCATTATAACGAAGAGAACATAAATGTAAAATTGGAATTTATTAGATATAACAAACTAATTTAGGTATGTAACTCGATTTTTGACATGCTTCAGTAGAGTATAAGTAATATCATAACCAATTAGCACTAAAGAGAAAAAGGTAACTTCTATATAATTGTTTTATTTTTTTCCATTAATGAACTTCACTACATAGACACTTACGAGTATGAAGATAAAGAACTCAACAGTGTAAGCTAATATGTATACAAAAGAGTTTTAGGTATGCGTCAATACAAACAGCTAACGAATATTTGTAGGTTGACACAAATCCAGCGAATTTTATTGTGAACGTGTACACTATAATATATATGTCAATAGAATGCCACGTGCTGAATTTTGGGAAAAAAAACTTAGAATAACGCTAACGACTATAGAAATAGACATGAAAATGTAATAGCTTTAACAACTTTCAGAACTCCGTTTACCTGCTAAGTACACGTACTACACTAGCAAATGATGGGGGTATGCACAATTTGTGTTCTTTACATTTTTAATTTCTTTTTTTTTTTTGTTTTTTGACCATAACGTTTTTAACTAATTTAAACTTTTAAACACTAACAGTGGCTCGCAAATATTACCAAGTCATAAACGTCGCTAGTGTAAGGATATTTTAGGGGCACGAACAAAACCTACTATGCAATTAGCATACAATTTTCTGTATTTATACGATGGGGAATGTAATGAAATGGTAACGAAATAAATTATGAACTATGAAATGAAATGTAATGAGAAATTATGATTGTGAAATGAATGAATGCATGAAAAAGAAGCAAAAAAGCCACACAAAAAAAAACATAATAAACAAAACAAAATTAAATATACAATAAATTATTTCCAAACAACAAAAAAGCAAAATACCAAATATTAAGTATAACAATTACAAATATTAATAGCTAATTGAACATCGAATTACATTAATTATCGTATAATGAAAAAAAAAAAAAACAAATAAATAAATGTAAAAATAAAAAAATATAATATATAACAACAATTATAAAATGAATTGTATGGCATTTTTGGATGCGCTGCAATTCACAATGCAATTTTGTATACGCTTTGCTTTACAACAACGTCTACTTACATGGGCGTGGCTTACGTTCGACTGCTCCACTACCGGTCGTTGCTGCTGTTGTCGCATGATGAGGTACTGTGGGCGTCTTCTTGCCAGCTGTCAGCCGTGCGCTGGGCGCTGTACTGGCAGAGCGCAGTTGACGCTTCGGCGACACATTTTCAGCCGGGCCAACGGATTGTGAACGCGCTGTTGTTGTTGATGTTGTTGTAATTTAGTTTAAAAATGATTGTTGGTTTTGATATTTGGTTGTTATGAAATTCGTGATATAGAGGAAATTTTGTTTTATTTAGATAGATATCTAAAGAGAATATAACTGATATGATTTTATTTGCTAGGCACTACAGTTTAGAAAGTATTTCTTTTAAGTGTTCGATTTAATTACTTTTCTAGCCAACTACGGGTAAGTACTTTAGTTCTTGTTTATTTGAGCGATATTTTTAAAGTGTTAATGGCTTGCCAGCTATTTATATTATATAAGTGATTATGCTTTTTGTATTTGTTGTTTATTGCACTCGTGATGCACTAAAAGTATAAGTATGCGTTACCTTCTTCTAAGGTGTTTGTGGTTTCCTAATGCACAAATATTATTTACATAATAAGTAGTATTAATATTTTTCTAAATTTTGAAAATGCACAAATATTTCGAAAGTATTTAAAAATGAATTCAAAAGTATTTCAACCGTCTTTCAACATATCCGCCTACTTTATAAGTTTCGTATTTAACAGGCTTTAACATCATTATGAGGCATACTATTTAATACGAGTAATAAATCCATCAGAAATCTACTCTTTAACAAAAGACTTATGGCACGAACCTGATCTATAAATGACACCATATTTTTTGTATTTTAGGTTTGTTAACGCCTTGTTATAAATAATAATATGAGGTGAAGTATAAAGCATTGATTGATATTCACTCTATGCTTTGAATGATACAAATCTCTTAATGAATCGGGTCATATTATATGACGATTTAAGGGCGGTATTGCGCTCCAAAAAAACATCTTTTTTTTTTTAAGTTTTGTATTTTGTGAAGAAAGTGGACGGTAAAAAAGAGGAAATTCAATCCAATCAGTACTACAAGGAATAAGCCTAGAACATATGATCAAAAAATGTGTGCCATTTATGGATTAAGTAGATTATCGACAATCTCCACCAAAGCCTCTGTGCTGGTAATATGGACGTCAAAACTGCGACATGGAAGGTGATTCACCGAAAATGTCGATAAAATCATGGAAATCGTGGAGTCAGATTGGCACGTGCATACTTATTTTATCGTATAGGAAGTGAAGATTACACAACAAAGTAAATATTCGGATAAGACTGGCTCTAAGAAAAATTTTTGGGTGTCTCACGAATTAGCTAAGACGAACCCTTTGGACCAAATTGTCGACTATGGTTTTTAACTTAAACAGATAATAATCAAACGGATCACATACGAGACACATGATCTCAGATCAGTTGCTCTTAGTCGTTCCACACGATTGGCAAAGCACAGATTAACTACCAAAAGGCTGTTGCTGTATATTTAAAGAGAATCATGCACACCATGAGCTGTATTCCAAGAAAATAACGTCAGGTCAAACACAGCTAGAACACAGCTTAAACTACATGCCAGAGGCTTCGATAGCTGCTTTGATGTGAGGTTCTATAGCGTCCATAATATACTCTAGGCTTGCCACCAAGTGATTATCAACTTTTCAGTTACTTGAAAAGTTGTCATATTGGTCCAAAACTAGCCTCAAGACAGGTTTGTGAAAATAAGCAGGTTTTTTTGCTTAAACAGTAAAGTTTTCTTTAAAATTGGCAAGCGTCTTCTAAGAAAGTGGCGAATATTGCATTTACGTGAAATACTCAGAACTTTATATCTAATTTTATAACAGTGCAGCCATTTGTTAGGATTATTTGAGCTTATAAATAACAATAGTTATACGATTAAGAGGTCTTAAGGTCTGAATCTTAATTTATAAAAAAAAAAAATGTTGTGAAATTTGGGTAAGAACCGTTTTGTTTTGTTCTGACTAAGTAGAAACGTATTGAAATGAAAATTCCAAATGAAAATTTGATATAGATTTAAGAAGGAATATTTACGTGTAAAGAAGTGTATAAGTTTTATTTAATTATTTTTAATAAAGCGTTTTATTTTTATTTTAACTAGACAAGGTTTGTTTTCTCCTTTTTTCTCAATACTAAAGGCATTATCTTTAAAAAATGATAGCATACATATATACATTTCAAAGTAGAGCTGAACAACTTTTCCTTTCTCTCGATTGGAACTTCCCACTTAAGTCAGCCATAAAAGCTGCGGAAGCAAAATTGGGTACCTAATATGTTCTATCAGACCGAATGTTCTCTAATCTCAGAAGATATGCCAATTACTAATTACAATGCTAACCAAAATAAAATCAACTAAGTAAACTTGCATTGCAATAATATCCAGAAAAGTATATTAAGCAATCGAAGAGCTTGAAAAGAAATTAATTTAGTCGAAAATGGATGATTTTGAAACTTTCACTATTATGAAGTACGATTTCTTGTGTTACTATACAACTGACTGCATTATTAATCTCATTATACAGAGAATTTTTGAGCTCACAAATTAGCCACGAAGTTACCAAGAATCGGAAGAGACATCGAGTTTGGAGTTTGGGTTTTCAAACAAATAATAAGTCATAACTAATTTTTTCTTTTGGGCAAACATGAACGTCTGCTCTTCTTCTGGGTCTGAATTCCTTCTATTATCTACCTGTGGAAATATGAAAAATGTTACATGAAGGTAACACTTTAAGTTAAGAACTTATCTACTAAAAGTGTCCAAAGCTACTCGAGAGTCATACAATAATACAATTGAAACTATACCCTATATTAAATAGCTAATACAGCATTGAAGTACGTTAAGGCACTTTTTACCAAGGCAATAGATTCTGCTATCTTGGCTTTACTACCACTTCAGACGGCGAAGGTGTCAACTGCAGGTTAAAGAAACCAAGGGCGACGTTCAGGCGAATGCATATCTCCAGGCGCTCTAAACTGCGAATATTTAGCTCGTATGTGAAATCAATATTACAGTATGAAAGTGAAACATGGCTGGTCTCCAACACCATCACACAGAGGCTACAATATTTCGTCAACAAATGCCTCTGCATCATTTGAAGAATATTCTGGCCGAACATTAACAGCAACGACGCGCTGTGGAAATCAACGAATGAGGAACCCATTCTACTGAACATCAGACACAGAAAGTGGCGATGGATAGATCACACGCTTAGTAAACCATCAGAGAATGGCACTGGACAGGAAGGGAGCAGAGTTCGCGGTCGGCCAAAGCATACCTGAAGAAGGTCGATTTTGCGCGTGATAGCAGATGCCTGCATCACATGGGACGGCGCAAAAACAACAGCCCAGAACTGTATACGATGGAACAGTCTTGTTGAGGCCCTATGCTCCCGAGTGGAGTTAAAAAGAAAAAAAATAGTAAAAGAGATTTTAAGAGTAAAGTAATACGAACTTGTACAAATACGGCATAGAAAGCTATTTCCCTAATTTATTGGACTAAAAATAGACGTGCAGCATAAATTGGAGCAAAAACTTTGTATAAAGAGTAGTCAAGAATGTATATTAGTTTTATTGGCATTAAATTTCATGAGATTCTCCTGAAACCAATAATCTGTCTTCAATTGCAGTTAAAAAATAATCAAAAGCCTTGGCTTAAAAATAAACTCCAAATAATTTTCAATTTGTCGATTCTCAAATCATACACTTTTGTGATAAACGTACGATCTGAAATTTTACTGCGCCAGAAAATACGGTTTGTCTACCACTCACTGAAGTTTTTTAAGACTCGAGCTTCAAAGGATCTACCTAAACATCGGCTCTCCGTTTTCCTTCAATAGCTCATATGTGCGAAGGTATTGGAAATTTGTGAAGAGAAATCTACGAATCAACATATCAACAAATTGTTTTGAAATTTCACAAGGAACTTGGGAGCAATGCTGCTCGAACCTATGATTTATTGCCAGAAGCGAGTGAATGAGATTAAATGGAAGATAGAGAAAAAAACGACTCAAATGGTGAACAGAAAAATCTAGGATTCTCCGCTAGCACTATTCACCAGCTTATGCCACAAATTGTTGTAACGGTAAAGCAGAGATGTAATAAGTAATTATAATAATGCTTCACAGCTTGAGTTTTGTTAATTAACAGCCATAAAATCTAGCTATTTGTGCCTGTTTTCCGGCACTGAAGAAAATTTCCAATGAATTTCAAAGAAATAGAACGAATTTGGAATTGACAATCAAAAGGGCTCTCTTATTTTTGCATTCAAATTTAAAGAGATGTTCAGAAGAATTATTATCAGTAACCACTAATCACTTAAGCAGCTGTGGATTGCTACTTGAATCTGGGATTAAAAAGCGCTAATAAGGGAATTTATTCTCAATAGCACTAAATATTACTCCTCACTTCATATAAATTTAAACACTTTTATTCTTTTATTTCTTAAATTTTGAAAAATTGGTTGGTCGTAAAATTTTTTAGTGAATCAGATACTATAAACCATTTTCGAAAGCATTTAACAGCCCATCTCCACCGAGCCTTAACTGCACTTTATGCTCAGCTATAGATATGCAGAGCCTGCATTGCTCACTTGCAATTGTTGTTATGGTATTAAAGCGTGCTTACTCATTTTCAACACAGTCGAACTCAATTCTGCTTTGCTAACAGAGAATTTTACTTTAGCAGTGATTGCAGTATGAGCAATGTTAACTTATTTAATAGCATATATGCAGTCGCAGGCAGAGCTATGACTATACACACAAAATAAGGAAATTAATTAAGTTTTTCAAGATAAAGATTTCGAAGAGAAAATTACTTTTTTCCATATTTTTAGCTTTGATATAAATTTTCTGCAATAATTAAAGTACGTACCCAAATAGGAAACAACAAAAGCTAAAATAGTCGACCACTCTCACACGGGACATTCAGCTTACCCTCTTTATATAAAAGTATAGGCAGCTCTGCTAGACGGATGT
The DNA here is from genome assembly GCA_037575425.1 of Anastrepha fraterculus. Taxonomy (NCBI): domain Eukaryota; kingdom Metazoa; phylum Arthropoda; class Insecta; order Diptera; family Tephritidae; genus Anastrepha; species Anastrepha fraterculus. Next base: position 80,180 of record JAYXIM010051252.1, read on the forward strand.
TGCCAGCAAATTTCGTGTAAATAATAGAGGGGAAATGCTTGCTTTTCTGTAGCTTAGCAAATGTTTTAAGTGAGAATTGACTTTTGGTGGAAATAAGCTTCCAGTTTTTCGGCGCTAGTTTAACTGTAGTATATTTTAAGATTTAGTTTAACTCTGTAAAATTGGGCGTTTAAATTTTGTTTAGCTGGAAAGGAGAATTAAAATTGCTCTGCAAAACTGATTTTATTAGTTAAGAGTAACCGAATACAGTTTATATTAAAGACAATGGAAAAACTACTTGAAGTACCATCTAAGCGAAGAAATAATCTTCAAACAACCCCTCCATAAGCTGCAATTTGCTTACCAAAAAGATAAATCCACAGTCACACACTCGTTGTCAATATAGAAAAGGTTCTAAATCAAAAAGAAATAGCCCTCTGTTCCTTTATGGACATAGTGGGAGCCTTCGACAACGCAAATTACAAATCCATGGAAACAGCACTCGAGAAAAGAGGTGCAAACCCTATACTAACACATTGGATAAGCCAAATGCTTAATCAGAGGATTATTAAAGCCTCGTTAGGCCAAGCTGAACTTAATGTAAAAAACTCACTTGGGAGTCACATATAAATAATATAACAAAAAAAGCCACGAAATCTTTGTGGACAACCGAACAATTACTAGGGAGATCCTGGGGCCTCAGCCCTAGTATGGCCCTCTGGATATACACCCAAATGGTTAGACCAATCATACTGTATGGGGCACTAGTATGGCGGAGCAAATCTATTCAAAAAACAGAGGTAACCAAACTGGGAAAAGTACAAAGGCTTGCTTGCCTATGCATCACAGGGGCTATGAAAACTACCCCAACAGCTGGCATGGAAGCACTCCTTAATCTCCCACCACTTCATATAGCAATCCAAGAGGCAGAGAAAAGGCAGACTTTCAAGCCAAAAAAGGGGCAGATGCAAACTTCATCGGACCTAGTCCCATGTTCGGATTCAACTAAAACAGCCTGAAACAAAAAGTAAAACACTGGGCCAAAACTCAAATAAATCAGCATTGGATCAACGTAGAGGGTCTTAGACACTCAGAAAAATTTCTAAAGTTTCAACGCTAAAAGAGCTAACATGGCCCTCACGTTAAACAAAAAGAGCTTCCGCACTCTCACATGCGCCCTCACGGGTCACTTCACCTGCAACAAACACCTACATAAATTAGGCATAACTAACACCAGCACCTGCAGATTTTGCTGCGAAGATAGACCAACATCTCATCATCGAATGTCCGGGGTTGACGCATAGAAGGAAAAGGTTTTTAAACAAGTTCATGCTTACAGATGAAGACCTTCAATCACTCCCTCAGAAGGAGCTGGTACAATAGATCAATATCGTCGCAGTGCTAAAGGCCCATACCTTAACCCTTTACTACCATTAACCATTAACCATTAACCGAATACAGGTATACATTTCATATATGCTGATATTATTTTTATGGTTATTACGCATGATTTGATCTTGAAAGAATCTTATTCATCACAGAATTTTTTAATTTTTTAATTTTTATTTTATTTTGGAAACCAAATTCAAATTAAGTTTAGCTTATATTCATCAAATAAAGCCAGTTAAGAAGAAGCAAATTATGGATTATGTATGAATGGATGTTTAATTATAATAAATATTTTAGAAATAAGAAAAGTATAGCAGTACGCTATAAGCCAAATAGGTCCTCAAAGAAAAGCAGTATCTGCATACGTAGTTCATATTAGTTTATTTAACAATTTTTTTATAAAAATTACGCTTATGTTTACCTACTTACTCTTATTGAATATTTTACAGCTCACTGAACTTAAAGTCATATTCTCGTAACTATATTGCTTTACATATGTGTATGTAGCAAATATATGCTGTATATGTATAGGTGTGGGTGTTTTGAAAAAAAAAACTGCTAAATAATACGGATAGGAATAACTTTATTAAATATATGTATGTAATGGTGTGCACGTCAAAGGATAGAAAAAGCAAGCACAGCATAAGTGTAGGTGAATATTGCAGATAAATATTATATATATTTTTTTATTAATTAATTATTTTTTTAATAAATATTCTCGGCATGGCAAACGCTTTTAGATATAGAAAACATATTCAAACAAATGTAAATATATATCTTCTGCGCAACAAAACTGCAAATATTGCAATAAAAGTTAAAAAGTCAGAAGTGCAAAATAAAATTAAAAAGGGAGCTAAAGAAACAGAATCACTTCTAATAAAATTTTCTTGATGGAATTTATTTCAACGATAAGTTCAATTCGCATTAATTTACAAGGAAGAAAATTTTGCTTATTCTCATTTTTTCTCATACCTGCCCAAAAATAAGAAAAAATTGGGACTCATATAAATAAAAATTGGATTATATTTAGTTTTGGCCACAAAAAAAAACCAAAAAACCAAAAGGGTTCCAAATGTTCCACGGTGTTTAGTTTTTGTGTGTGGCATTTATGTGAGCTAATTTTTCAACAAATTTAAGTGCATATTTTGCAATTTGTGGAATTTGGGACTTTCACTTGACGACGCGTACTTTCACAATACAATTTTCATAGTTTGTGGTAGGAAGTGTTTTATTAGCACACACGCACACACACACACAGTACGGTGTGACTTCCTGTGCATGTGTTAATGTAATAATAGTTTCATAAACGCAATTTGGTACTTACATTTGATCACCTTCTTGGGACTGCCTTTCTGTGGACTACCCTTCTGTGGTGAACCGTGCCGAGAGGCAGCCGTCTTCTTGGGACTGCCACGTTGTGATTCCGACTCACGCTTGGTAATAGCCGGCATTAGTTTCTCGCGTGTGGGCGATGGCAAGAGAGCACCCTCCTCAACATCTGTAAGAAGTAAAAAGTGGTTGCATATCAGTAGAGTGTCTCACAAGATGAGAGTATCCTGCTGCCATTTGAAGAGCTTTGTAGTGAAATGTTATAGTGACGCATAGCAATCGTTTTTCAATCAAATTTGGAAACTAATGAAAAATGAAAAGGAATGAAATGAAAATATGCTTGAAATGGGAATGTGGAAATGAAAGAAAACAGATGAAAAGGGCTGGATATCAGAAGCAAATAGAAGCGGATTATTGATAATAACAATTTTTGGTTTATTTGGAAAGGCGAAAAGAATAAAGCGCTATACAACTTCGCTATACAACTTCGCTTTATTCTTTTCGCCTTTCGAAATAAACCAAAAATTGTTATTATCCATAAACCGCTTCTATGGTATAGAAAAAGGTAATTTTCCATAAGTGAAAAACTGCGATGGCGCATACTAAAGTAGAAAGAGGAAATATGTGCAAGGTGGCGCAAAATTAATCACCCTATCGGAAGGCTTATAATTAAGCGTCATATGTTAATCATATTTGACACTTTTAAACTAGACAGCTGCAGTAGACAAACAAATACACAATTGTGCTTACAAATTCATAAAAAAAATTTAATAAATTATTATTTTTTGAATAAAATTCATAAAAACAAAAAATTAAATAAAATTATTATTACCTCGAAAAACTTAGTTAAAAAAATTAATATTTTTTTTTTTTTTAGTTAAAAAGTTATACAAAAAATAAATAATTTTTATGATTGTATTTAAGCCACCTTTTATGAGAGAAATCAACAGTGTATGAAAAAAAGCGATTAGAGGCAAGAAAATAAAAAAATAGATGAAAATAAAAAACAGTTAAGAAGTTAAACTAAAAGCATCGCGAATTTCTAAAATGTATACGAAATGAGTTGACTGGGTTTATATTGACTGAAAGATTTGTACAAAGTTTGTGTAGCATTTAGTAACTGTTTTATTATTTTAAGCCGAACGGCAAATAGTTTTTTATGAGGAGCCTTTTCATGGCAGAAATACACTCGGGGGTTTGCCATTGTCTACTGAGGGGCAAGCGCTATTAAAACAGTCCGTTTTCTGTCATTTGGTGTTTCATGCACTGAGGCTTTGATGGAGACACGGCAGTCTACAAAATGATAGGATATCAATATTTTAAGCAGTTTTGACTATTTTCCTCTTTTATGTTCATAGTTCTTATATAAAAGTATAGCTCTTCGTTTATTCTACAAAATCTAAATTCGACAAATTTTTCATCCCAGTTGCATGGTTTTTAACTAGAATTTCTAGAAAGATATTTGGTGTGAAATTTTGCAAATTACGGAATTTTAGTGACATTAAGTTCAAGTTCAAGTTCAAAGTTACTAAAAAGTCTAACTGAACTTTTTTTTATTAATTTGTCCTCTGAAAATATTGTTGATTTTATCCATACGAAGGAAATTTTCGTGCACTCATAAAAATAGCCCATTCGGCTATAGCGCCCGCACTTATTATGTGGAGAAAATTTTAAGTCCAAAACACACTGCATGCAAAATACTGGAATCTATAAAATATCTTTTTATGTTTTACTACATATCTTCTCAACGGGACTTCCTTCAATTGAAAAGTGTTTCAACAAGGGCATAAAACAACTTTTACAGATCCCAATAAGACAAGTTTCAGCGCTTCACGTAATCGTAAGGCTTCAGCTTTTGAGTAATTTTGACTTGTTAGAGTGAATGCAAAGACTTTTAAACCAACTTCGCCTCAATGAGCATTGCGAAATTTCCATTTACTGTTTAACGTTATTGGTTGGAGTGATTTGGTCCATTTTGAATTGAAACGTTTACGGCTGTTAGGCTGCTATACTTTCGATACCTAGGCCATTACCAAATACTTTGGCTCGATTTTCACACCACAAAATTTGGAGTTGGAGCGTTCTACGAATACTTAGAACTCTAGATTTTTGAAGTAGCAAAAATACCGGTATGATTGCCGGCATATAGTTTAATTTCTTCACTTTCAAGTGAAGTTAAAGAATATTTGGTTATAAAATATTATTGAAAGAAAGTTGAGGGAATTATTTGCAAAGGGGCTTTCTATTCTTATAAGTAAAAAATCCAGATAATGACTGAATTTGAATGCTCTACCAACCCAATAAACATATTTTAAACGTAGCAAAAAAAAGTTTCAGAATTTCTGGACTGCTTTAAGTGTTTTTGACAAAGGATAGGTCTAAACATAAACAGGCGAAATTTTTTTCTATCTGATCCAACTTAAATCTCTGTAAATACGATTTAAAAAATATATCTTATCACTCAATAAACTTCTTCCGGTTTGAAGAATTGATTCTACTGCTACTTTTTACTACATAAACAATATTCAACGCATTTATCTTCTATTTTAGGCAAAATTTTCTTTTAATTTTTTTTCTATGAAAAAGGCTTATTAAATTAGTTCTAAATTAAAGAAAGTTATGACCAGCACCAATACCAGAATTACGGGTTTACAAAAACAAAAACAAGATTTCGAAATTTCGTGATAAAGGTTTACTGATTATATCAATATCTTTACCGACTGGAAATTTCGGTACCAATGTCGCGTTTACAACAAAAATGTCTGTGTTGTCAAAAATGGCAACATTATCCGCTAATATTAGTATCCCCAGTTCCGATCACTGACTCACAACTTCGGTGACTGACTTTTCCTAGCAACTCGGGATTACACTAAAATCCCGAAATTTCGGTACTAATAATTACAACTAAAATGTACATCCCTACTTTAGGATCACCGACTCAAAACTTCGGTGACTGACTTTTCCCAGCACCTCGGAATTACACTAAAATCCCGAAATGTCGGGACTAATATTTACTACTAAAATTCACATTCATAATTTCGATCACCGACTCAATATTTCGGTACTAATGTTATCCAGAAAACCGGAATTAAATTAAAGATATTAAAATAAAGATATCGGGATCAACCGCCAGAGTCAGTATTGGAATTCTTAGTTCCGACCACCGATTACAGAATTTCAGTAATAATTTTCGAAAAATTGCTGGTTCGAGAGCTTCTGCTTTGAATGGCGTTCTGCTGTTACGAGAAAAAAAAAATTAAATACATAATTGCTTAGTCCTTATTTGCACTCCTTTCGGTCAACATACAAGTATTTTTTTTTTTTTTAATTTCCAATTTCCTCCTCCTGTTTGAGCGTTGGGCCGGTTGGAGTATTTGCTTGCAATAAAAATACTTGTAGAAATTTTGGCAACAGAATAACCCTCATAGTTTTTCACTTGTATTGTACAATAAATAATTGTGTTTATGTACGTGTGTAAGTAATTATGTACGAGTATGTCGACGGTTGTTCTGTGTATGATTATGAGAATGCATATGAGTTAAAAATTCTATACCAGGACCAGTGGTGCGCTCCAAATGATGGCGTATATTGCTAAAACGAGCTGGCAGTGCGGAAATCTCATCTTTATTATCAAGCATATGGGCATGGCCAGGAACTCGGGATTTTTGTGTGGCTTTACTTAATGGTATGGATTTTTTATTATTCTCCTGTTCCTTCTCCTCTTTAGTAATAGGTCTGGAATAAATATTGGTTATAGAAATATTTTTGTTTTTCTTTTGTAAATCATGGAAATAATATTCCACTTCATGTAACTGTGTGTATCACCTATGCACGGAAGATGCTAACGATAAGGCGGACAGTGAACTGCGCTTGGAAACCTGATCCCAAAGATCCCTTTGTTTCTTGTATAGCTCTGGATCGATTTCTATACCCCAACCGCGGCACTGGAAAATTCAATAAAGTTATTGTGTAGAATGTATAGTAATGATAGATTGATATTAGATTGTATTGAAGATTAAATATTTTTAATTTATTATAAGCACACAAAAAATTTTACAAAAAATTATATTTAAAAGTTTTAAATGCTTTATAATCAAAAGTAAATAAGTAATGTATCAAAAGGTTGTGAATTTTCCTTTCTTTAATTGCCTAACTTTTAAACACAATTTTTATTACTTTTTTAACAACTTTTCCTTTACACTTGTTAGTATCGTTTTTCAAAGTCAGTTTAATTATCCTACTCTCCCCGTTCTCATTTTCCACTCACCTTGTACTCGCCCGCCTTCTTTCGCAATTCAACGACTTCCTTGAACCACAAATCCAAATTCGGTTGCGAACGAGGCGGTGCAGTGCCATTCAAGAGCACCTCCTGCTCCTGCTGCTTATTGTCCACACCATCGCCGGCCTTGTCCTTGACCGCTTCGAAGCCGAAGTTCTCCTTCTTGGTGATGAAGTGATTGGCGCGTTCCTGATCAAATGCTTGCGAGAGTGGGCGTATGGTTATTTTTCGTTCGGCCTTCTCCACAATTGCCACTTGTCTGCTTATTTTTTGTGGGTGTGCAGAGCGGTTAGGTGATTTGTTTTATTATTATCATGTTATTTTACATATATATTTGTGTTTTTTGTTTTTGTTTTTATTCGTATCACATGCAATCAAGCATGCCATATTTTTTCGCAATTGCCATTTGTCATTCGGTTACGTTGATGGTTTTAAGGTCGCATAAAACAGAAGGGTGTACCGCATTTTTTGTTTGTTTCATATTAAATTTTTCATTGCGCATTTATTCGAAAGCCATGTGAGAATTGCAAGCCAAGTGTTAGTTGTTGTTTGAATTTTGTGTTGGCAGTTTGTATATTCAAAGGTTTGCAATACGGGTACCAGCGTAAGTATGAGTGTACATGTGTGTGAGTGAAACAGCGGTAAGCGCAGAACGAGTGGCGTCAATGTAAAAATTCGAGGAGAAATACAAAGAGATACATCAATTTAAAATTTCATATGCGCTACAAAGTATTGTAGGAATAGAGAGAAAAAAGGAAATTGAATGGAATGGAATGGATGACGGTGCCGTTACATATGTGTATGTATGCAGTTAGATGAAAATGAAGGTGTGGACGGAAATGTAGCTGTAATTGACTGCATGATTGGGCAGCGGATAGTGGATAGTGAATCAAAATTACTTGTTTTTTCTATTAATTATTTTTCTCAACACATCCTCTGCCATCTAAATAGAGAATTTGAACTCAAAAAATATAGACAAATTTAAATTGTAATAAGTATGTGAGTGCATGAATGAATGAGTGAGTGCAGAAACAAAAAAAAATTTTAGGTATGCAAACAAAAAAGGGAAAATAAGTAGTGCAAGAAAATTTTTGTGTTGAAAAAAGTGAAATAATTTTGGCATACTTTTCATGTGGTTTGCTTTCTTCTGCATCGCTAACCAGCGGCTCCAACTCATGTAGCGTAGCTGAAAGCACATAAAAAATTTTATTTTTGCTCCATTTCATTTCTCAGACATTTAAGGTTATCAATAATTTCTGTTTTGTTTACATTATTTTTAGTGTAGATTGTTTCGTAATGTACTATGTAGCAGAAAAAGTATAGGAAATATTTAATACATAAATATTTTTTAATAATTACTACAGAAAATAAATCAGGTTATAAATCTAAATATAGTTCATTTTAATACTTATGTGATGCAAATAATAAAAATAAAAATTTGCGCATCGAAGAAAATTTTCTTTTAGCACAAATAATACTGTAAAACCGTTTTGGGTTGTTTTACTGGGTAAATGATGAAATCAAAACTTTTCGAAAATCAGGATAACACAAGTTGGCGCAAAATTAGTCATTCAATTTTGTTTTTATATAACTTTTTTACTAAATAAAAAACATTGATTTTGAGTGATGGAAATCTTTATTTTGATCTTTACGCGCTCGACGGTTTTGTCTGTTTGTATACTGCAGCTGTCACGTTGACAAGTATCAAATCTTCAATAGGGTGATTAATTTTGCGTAACCTTGTGAAGGGTGGTTAAATTTCAAGTGCCGATGTTGAATGTGAACCACACCTAAACGTCAACGACACCGTTGGACTTCTTACTTTGGGGTTATTTGAAAAAAAAAGTGTACGTCGATAAGTCAGCAACAATTCAAAAGCTAAAGGAAGAGATAATTCGGCACATTAACGGCATAGAACCTCAATTATGCCTCAGCGTCATCGAAAATTTGGACCATCGGACGGAGGTGTGCTGCCGAGGCCGATATTTTGTTCCATGCGTAATTGAGCCATACCAATATTATCATAATAAAGAGAAATGACAATAATTTCCTAAAAAAATTGTATTTTATTCAATATCAACACCGGCCCTTAAAACTTAACCACCCTTTATATAAAAAAATAATTTCTCAGTTTTCCCAGTTTGGCGATTTTAGAGTTTTTTTTTCTAGTTTCTAGGCACAGAGGCTTATTCAAAAAATTCATTAAATATTAATATTTGTATAATGACAAGGTATTTCTGGTGGCTTTTGGGTACGAGGAATCTGAATTCGGGATTTATTTTACCCAATTCACATGAAAATTCTACATTTTAACAGTTTTCTCAGCAAAGAACGCCATAAAATCAGATCTCATATACGAAATATTTCTTTATTTGTTTACTTCATTTAGCTAAAAGGAACTAATTCCTAATTAACATTTTCCCTCTACCTGTTATTCGTACATTATTTATAAAATCGCTAATCACTTTGCAGCCTACCTAAATACTGTCTTTAGCTTTTAGCAACAAAAAAAAATTACGCGATGCTGGGTACATACATAACTCCTGCGTGAAAAAAGGCAGCGTGGGCTGGCAAAAGGAGAATTCGCAAAGGTTTTTATCAGAGCGAAACCATTTTTAGCTCAAGCTTGTTTCAGATTACTGAGTGGCTGAACAAAGCAGAGTAGATGTTCCATAGCATGCAGTCTCAGACAAACAAAGCTACTTGGTTGTCTATATGAAGAAATAAAGAAAATCGAGTATGGAACCGGCATTCACTTGCTCCCTGATAACCCTACGCAGCACTAAAAAATTATCTGTGACGCTTCCAAATGTTTCATAGATGGATTAGTAGCAAATACCTGTATCACAACTGGAAGCGGTACCGCAATACTGCATTAAATAACTATAGCATTGGGACTTATTGGCAAGTGTTGACAATTTATTTGGTTTCTATTGCAGTTTAATAATTTTTTATATATAATATTTGGTTTCTATTTTTCCTTTTTTAAAATTTTTTTGTGAAACTACAGTTTATTCTTCTTGAAAAATCACATAAATTCAAGTCGAAAGCTAGGTGAATATTAAAAAAAATATATATATTAAAAAATGCTTATCAAAATTTCACAAGAAGAAATTTCTTTTCATCAGAATTTTCTCAAAAATTTCGGGTATGTAGTGAATTCTGTTATACGTTTTAAGTGGCTTAAAAATCGTATTGATTTTACAAATTTTTGGTTTTTACAGTTTTTTGCATTTTCTTCATATAAAAAATGCTTAACATTTCTTTTATATGGAACAAACCACCCAAAACATCGTGAGGAAAAAAGTTATCAAAAATGAACCCAATTTTTGAATCACTTGAAACTTGCGCTTTATTATACCAAAACTCAATTGGCTATAAAACTGCATAACTAAAATTTACCTAGAAATTCTGATTAAAAATTGTGAAATTTTTATGGAAATTTGTTGGAATATTTTTAATGATGCAAGAAATCAAGATGTTGCCTACATCGTTGTTTCCTAAAGTACGCTGTTTACGGTGCTTTACAATTTCGAATGGTTGGTCAAAGAAAAAAAATTTTTAAATGCCATTTGGCAGGCGAATGTTATGAACTGAGTAAACCAATCATGTTATCCATCTCCCGTTATGAGATAGGAAAACATGAAGTTTGAATCTTGGGTTATTTTGACGCATCATATTAGGACTCATGAAAAATTATGTAAACCGTTTAAGCAAAGATCGTTCTGCATTCCACTATCTGAAGCAAAAATGTCTCAAAGTTAATGAGACAAAAATTAAAGAGGCTGTTTTCGTAAGCCGCAGCATAGAAAAGCTGTTTGAGGATTCATCATTTCCATCTGCTCAATCTGCAATGTGGGACGCTTTTATTGACGTCGCTTTTTAAAGAAATAAAATCTTTGTTGCACTGCTATTGAAAAATGAAACGTGTCGTTAAAATTTCTTTTTTTTTACTCACATTTGAGCTTTTCGCCCGGAAATATGGGTCCAGTTAGTAAGATACACAGACAAAGCCTTCAAGAGGATGTTGGAGCATTCGAAAAGCGTTACCGAGGAAGATGGAAGCCTATTCTAGCAGTTTACTAATGGAGTCTGAATTCCAGTGCAAGAGAAAAGCCAGACAAAAAATTTTGCGGTTCTATTTAAAACGTGAGTAAAAGTCAAATTTTTGACTTAGCTTTTTATTCGGGAGCGGAGATGTAATAGAAAATTTTTATTTACACATTTCCAGCCAAAAAAGTTACTCGCTCAAGCCAGCATTTCGAATTCATTTTATTTTCGTATTATGAGGTAAATACTGGGCTGTACAGTTATATTCTAGAATTTAAAAATTTAGTCGCTCAAGCCAACAAAATGCTGCTACCTACCAAAATTGATTTACTTATTTACTAAAATTTTTTCGAATCCATTTTTAATTCACGCTATGCGATGCAAAAAGTCTATAAATCGCTTTTCATATAAATTGATCCACCCTAAAGCTCAATCAGTTTAGGTTAGGTGAAGTGGCTGTTCTTCGACGTACCTAGGCCAGTTAGAGGCGCCTTGTGAAATATTCTATCCTTACTCTACTTGCTCTTCTCTAAGACATTGAGTGGCCTTTAAAAAACTGGTTATACCAGCTAATTTAATATTTTCAAAATGGATAGTTCCCTTAACCTACTGGCATGTCTTTCTATTAGACAGTTCGCAGATAGGATACATACTACGATTCTTAGATCCTTCCTACTTAACTTAAGTAGGCTCTTAGTGCGATAGCGCAGCTGTTTAACTGTTTCCAGTTGGAATTTGCAACAGTGATGATGTGTCCGTCTATTAAAAGTTCACATGTAGCCAAGGGCATGGGTACGTCGTTCTTGTCCTGAATAATTTGGAGCATGGAACCCAATTTAACCTTTACTGTTACAATGCCCTGGAATCTGGAGTAGATTAATAGAAAATACTGTGCAAGTATTTTTAATAATTTGTAACACTCTTTTACTGGCGTAGACGAGTGTTTATATGATAGGAGTAATTTCAGAGGTGTCTGACTAACGGATTAAATGAACATTTCTCTACCTGTGACTACGCTTTTATTTAGCACTAAAAGGCTTTCTGAGATTGCCAAAACTTTCGACTTGGAATACATTGAAATGATCAGGCAAGCGAAAGGATATGTTGGTACCTATAGTTTCGGAGTAAGCACCATCTCCCACTTGATCATTGAGTTTTGAACCATGCCAGTCCTCTCTGGATGGAAAATGGATTGTATGAGGCCTGTCTAGATATGTATCACTGAGTCATAAAAGTCAGTGGTGTTAGAAATACCAGGAAATATCCCAAATATGCTTGAACGTCGCTGGGTATTTGTCTTGAGCATTGATGATTCCCTCAATATTTACGCCGCTTTGGCGACTAGTTGTCTACAAGGTGTAAGTGTTCACCAAACATGAAACAAATAGGCAAAGATGAGTTTGAACAGAGCCTCCTCGCGGACTAGCCTTAAACTGGACTGGTTTTTCATCTGCAGCGGCTACACTTAAAATTGTCTGCTTAAAATTTTCGTGGTACAATTTCAATCTCTAACTGCCTTGTCACTACAAGCCAATTTAAGAAGTAGTTAGAGGGTTGAAATCTATCACAAAAAACTCCTCGTATAATTCTACTATAAAAGTTGGAGAGCATAAACTTTCTTTGAAGTCTTTTTATTTGAAGTGAAAATTCAAGCCTCAGGACTAGTACGTACTGGCTCCGGCCAAGCTGGTCTGTAAAACATCTTCATTCATAATTATTACCACTTGTTCACGTTGAGTAACCACTGTTGGACAGTTAAGGCTCATAGTGGGTCAAAAAATCAGACAAAGTCAAAAGCTGCGGAGTAATGTTATTTCACGCTCACAATTGACTATCTTTTTACTTGTTCCGGTTGGGCTGTCTACGAATGCCTATTACTTGTGTAGCTTGACGATGATGAGTCGTCGGAACATATTTCGGATTTGAGTTGAAGTGCGACATTTCAATTTCTATATGATCGAAACCCTAAGCAATAGCACTTCTAAGCCAAGAATCTTTTAGCAATTAGAAGGAACACTGAATGTCTTTTGCCACACCACAGCAAGAAATGTATTACGAAAATAATTAAAACCTTTTAGTTCGCATTATTTCTTCCTTCTGCTGCGACCAATTTTCTATCTTTCTAGTCAGGAAAGGTAGCTTATCTGCCATCAACACTTTGTAAGCCTCTCTTGACATTGACTGGTAGCGTTTTTACATTTTTTTATAGCGTAGTTTTCCTGAAGTAAAAATTGTCAGTTATTACTGAATGAATTATATTCACGCCAACTTTGTTCCTCATACCCAAAATACACAATTCCTTCGATTTTTTTATTTTAATATAAAGAACACCTTATTTGTGCTTAGCGAAATATTTTCTTCGTGCAAATATGTGATGTGAATCAAGCGAGCAAAGCAAAAAATTTCCAGAAAAACAAATTACTTCAGTAAAACTCAAATGTCGGAGGAATAGGCAGCGTGGAAATGAAATTTTGCGGCGTGAAAATGAAGAAGAAATGCAATAAATAGAAACAGAAAAAAACTACTAAGTAGTCATTTGGGGATAGTGCAGCAGCCGTGGCGAACGTGAGAGTGGTTCAAGGATCTCTTCAATTGCGCTTAGGTGTGCACTATTCATTAGTGGAATACTTAATTGGTCGGGCTGCTGGAAAGGTAATGGGGAACTGGCAACATAAAAAATAAAGAAGCAAAAACCATTGTTTCTATGTGTATGTACAAATGTATGTTAGTAGATGTTAATATTGAAGTATGTATGCTGATGTATATGCAACCAATGGCGTGTATGTAAGTATGTATGTATGTACGTTTAGTAGATGTTTGTACGCAGTGAATGATGTCATTAATATAGAACGAAATTTCATCGAACAAATTAGGTTGAATTGAATTACACGAATAAATTAATGTAGTAAATGTAGCAAGTGTCTTTTGAGGAGAATAATAAAATAAAATAACTAAAAAGTAAGAAACAAAAAACAAGGTAATAAATACAATAAACACAAATAATGAAGAAATATATATATGCAAAAGCTTTTATTGTCAGAGAATGCGCCAAATTAGCAGTCATTCTTCTTCTCTCAAGCGGGACTGGTTATTTCATTAAAAAAATTTTGTTCAGCTCAAATCTTGCTTAAAACAATAAGAAAGGAAATAAGCGGCATTTTTATTAGCTAGTAAATGTATTTTTCAGCAGAAGCGGCAAAAATTTGGAAGTTTTTAAAGCTCAATTTCACGCAAAATTAGAAAGCTAAGTTAAAGATTTTTAATTGAATTGAAAATATTTGTTTGAAAATTTGGAACAAAAAAAAAATCCAAAACATCCTATGAAAGACTTTTCTAGATGGCTATAATATATAGTTAAAGCTAACCTGAACTGGTTACATGTTATCGAGGAGGCACCTAATGAATTATTTTGCTAACTAATAAAATTGGTTTTTGTCTTTCGATGCAAATTTATTACCAAGATTTATTTTATATGAGTTCTAATCACGAAATAAAGCTAAGCAAGAATAAGTAGTTGGAGTCCTGCCATATATACTGTCATAATTTTAGAGCTATTTTGCATCAGCTGCATTTAAATATGTTATGCATACGTCCTTTTTACAAATACATTTGCTAATAAGAGTTGTAAATTAAAAGAAGTCAGGTCAGATCGCGGAGTTATTAAGTGGATTTCATGGTTTCATATGTATACCGGGTTAATTATTTTCAATTTATTGTTATGATTAATTAGTTTTTAATTCTTTCATCACACCGAACAAACTCCGAATTACTCCGAAAAATTCGGAATTGCATATAGTGATTATTTTAAATTATTTTTACATTTTAATATTATTATATTGTTTCATTAAAGATTGCAGTAAATTAATGCCTCAATTTCGCAGAAGGAACAAAGAATGTTAATAAAGTATTAAATCTATAATATATATATTAACATAATTTTTTTGTATGTATGTATATATTTTAATTAAATAAATTTTATTTTCCCATCGTTCCGTAAAGCTCTCAAATACTCCGAATTACTCCGAAAATATTTTAAACAGTTTTTATGAGATATGAAATGTTCGATAAATAAAGCAGTAATTAATTATCATTTGGCCCTGAAGCCTTGTTCATGCACATTTTATTAAGCTTTTAATTTATTGTAAGTTAAAAATTATAAAAACAACAATAAATATCTTCCAAGTCTAAAACATAATTTAGTGAACAGTTTACTATGTATATATTTTCGTTGGAACAAAAGCTTTTTTAAATTTTAATTTAGTATATTTTATTACCCATTATTCTGAAAAACTCCGAATAATTTCATATTACTCCGAAGATATTAACTGATTAATTGGCTTGGCAGCGTACACTTTCGAGTTCTTATTTACATAGATTTTATTTTCTCATAAATTTGAATGACTCCGAATTACTCCGAAAATTCTAACTAATACAACTAAAATCAACTGAGCGAACATTTTTGCGTTATTATTCAAATTTATTTTATTTTCTCATAATTCTTAATTTTTGGCACAAGAAAATGGATTTCATTAAGGGGACAGATACCTGTAAAAGTTCGAAAAAAAATTTTTTTTTTCATAAAATGTTAATATAATTCTTTAAGAAGATGTCAAAAAATGTTTAGAACGTAAATTTAAGTATTTCTTATATTATAGATCGTTAGCCGAGACTATTCTTTGCGTTCGAGCGTTGGGAGAGGTATAGGTGCGTTGCCGACTTTAGACGCGTTTTCCTCATAACTATATTTTTCGAATTGGCGTATTGATGATAACTCGAAAAGTTATTGTCCGATCTCCCTGAAATTTTGCACAATTTGCCAATTTTGAGTAAAATATATTGACTTCTTCATTTTAAATAATGCTAATGAAAATCAGGGAAAATATGGCCGTTTACAGGTATCTGTCTCCTTAAACGCAGTTCAGGTAGCACTTTGCGTGAATTAATTACAAAAAACATGTCCTATACAATTTTTTAAATGGTTTGAATACAGCAGTCAATAAATGTTTAGGTAATGTGATTAATTTTTGTTACCTCTTATATATACATACATTCGTACATAACATTGCATTCAGCTAATGGCTGAATACCTATCGTGGATCAATATATTTTATTGAACAGTTAATTTTTTTTTGTTTTTTGTAATAAAGTTGATGATTTTAAATTTTTTCATCGTTCCGAAAAATTATGCATAACACCGAAAATATTCGAATAACTTCTAATGATTCCGAATTACTTCGAAAACACAAACAAATATAATTAACATCGATTTATGACTTTATCTCCTCAAGGAGATAAAACCATTTATGCCAGAAAATGCGTTAAAAACAATAGATCGATTCGTTTGCACCGATAAGAAATATTCGAGATATCCGAAATTACTTGTTTCGTTTGTATAACTTGAGGCCATAAAATTTTCAGAAAAAGGACGGATACTCTAACATATACTCGTATGACAGTAGTAATGGAACGACTAGTCTAACGTTGAATTTCACTTAACTAATGGAAATCATTGATCTAAAAGCTACTGACTTTGTTTACCGGCATTCTGAACCGCCTCACTCTATAAAAATAATCTAAAAATACAATAGACAAATGACAAAACTCAATCTCATGAAGGATGTAAACATAATTCTCATGCCTTTCCTCACAGTTACAAAGAAATGAAACCGAACTAAAAATCCCTTAAATATTTCAAATAACAGTTCACTAAGAACAAATTTCATTTCTATAAATTTAATAACTTTTCTTGTATACTCGCATGCTCACACTATATTTCTGCTACATTTAAATAATATAAGAAATAAATTATAATAGCTTGTGGAGCAGTAAATGATGCGGGGGAAAGGAGAAATTTTCGCTTCACAACAAATGGCAAAAAAGGGTGCCACATTAGTTAGAACAAGGGAACTTGGTACTAGCGAATATTTTGAAAATATTTTATAAGCGCTAAACTAATACATTTATAAAGATTGAAAAAATTTGGTAAATTTAAAATATTTTTTTTTTTGTACTTTCTAATTAGTTATTATTTTACATTAATTTACTTTTAATTACATGTGTACATTTTCCTTTACCCAACACCCTTTACTGTCCACTTAATTTCATTTTTGTATGTGTAAATAAAAAACAAAGAGAGAATATTTCAATGTTATAAACACTTCAACACTTACGTCATTCATTTCATTTTCAAACTTTCAACTTACTTTTTGTCAATTTTTTTTTTGTTTTAGCTATTACTTTTGAAAAAAGCATATTTATATATAGTAAATGCGTTACTTTGCATTACTTTTAATTTCGTTCTATATAAAAAAGGAAACTTTGTAGTAGAGAATTTTTTTAGTAAAATTTTTAATATTTTTCAGTATTTTCAGTATTATAGATTTCTGTTCAAGAAATTGGCAACCAAAATTCTAAAGCAAAAATTAAGTTTATCTAAGAAAAGTAATTGAATTAAAAAATAAAAAAAAAATAAACAAAATCAAATTACAGCTTACTTGTAATTGCTATTAGACACTATGTACGTAAACTACACAACCAGTTAAAAATGTTAGTAAAATCAAGTAAGTCGTTTTGATGTGCTGCAAGTAAGTTTGCCTTGGAAATGCTTCGAAAAATTTGCTTTTAATTTACTCTCTAAAGTGCAGTGGTTTTATAAACCATACTAGAAGATATTTCCAAATGCGTATATGTAAAATTTAAATTTTTTTTCTAGTAGACTTTTGGAAAATTTTAAAATTGTTTTTAACAACCGAATTTATTGATTTCAAAAACGTTTTTTTCGGCGTGTAGTTGTTTTAACTTAATTTAAGGCTACATATAATTTTTCATGTTTCATTAGCAGAAGTTTGAAATTAACAAAGTATGCAAAATGCAACATCAGAAAAGTGGCCTAAAAGTGCGCAACATATTTTTGAGTGCTTTTTTTTTAAATTTCAAGAGAAAATTAAGGGCAAATTCACGACAAATATGTCTTGCATGTTACTAAGCGCACCATTATTCCAACAAATCTTAATCAAAATGCGCAAAACCTCTAATCGGCACTTTTTTGAAACAGATTTTTATTTTGCAAGTAAAAATACACCACCACAAAAACTATTAGTTTTTTCTAATAAAAAAACTTCTTTGTTTTTATATTTTATTTTTTTACATTTTGTTGTTGCTTCTATAAAATTTCAAAAATGTTGCGCATTTTTTGACATTTTTCACTCTTTGTTAATTGAAACTTCCATTATACTAAATATTTTATCTCGATTTTTATTGTTGAAGCAACAGATTTACGACGACGTGTACATAAAAAACTTGAAAATAATTCAAAATACTTTCGAAAGTAAATCTACTAACGCGAAAGTTAAATATTATTTAGCTTTAAGAGCAAAAAATCGGTAGGATTTATAAAATTTTGTCAAAATTTTTCGCTAAAAGAGAATTAAGAAAACCTATCTTTTGTAACAATCACTACTAGCAGTTTTTAAATTCCTAATTTTCAAATTTGGTTAATCATTAAAATGTTAGTAACAATTCTGTGGCGAAAGTGAAAGGTTGCATTAGTTTAAATTCAACATTTTAATGGCTAATTTGAGACTCAAATATTTTATTAATTTTTATTACTCTTTGTTTTCATAAAACCGTCTTTTTTGTATTATATCTATTTATGCAGCATTTATGAAAAAATATACCTAGTATTGCTATATGACTTCTAGTTTCAGTTCAATCAATTTCCCTGTTCCCATATGGCCAGACTACAAATTTCTTTTTTCTTAAAACTTTGAGTTGCACATACCAAACCAAAGAAAAATTCTGCTCGGTTGCACAATTTCCATCTATGCTCTGTGATCTGAAACGCAAACGATATGGAATCTATTGTGTGGTGTCTAGCGGAGTATGCTCATAAGCGTCAGACTATCACTTACAGACAATAGAATCTTTAGTACTGAAAAGTTTCAGAGTTTACAATAATGAGGTATGCCACTGGATACCTTTTTGATGTTGCAGGTTCCTATTCTCTTGACTCCTAGACTCTTGATTATGACGTAAAGTTCGTAGTTTTGGGCAAAGGCGACTTCCATACAGCCATTTTGTACCAACAGCAAATCTTACAATCATTGTGGAGATTTAACAAGCCTTAGCACTTTTTCCTTTACTAGTAAAGCGGTCATCGGCATCCCCTTGACTGTTGTTAAAGGGGAACTGCACAAATTATTTCTCAGGAAAGCGCAGAAAAGATGGAGCTCCATTTCTTCATGTGCTATTTCGAAAACCCTTTGGCCTCAATACGATATACGAAGGACTCAGAAAGTTCTTTGGACTCCTCGCCATTCAATTTCCAAACTCGTAGCTGTGTTTACCGGTCACTGGACGATCGGCACACACGCAGAAAAGATAGGCTTAGCATTTAACCCCCATTGCAGAAGCTGTGGGGAGCTTTCAGAGAAGGAGACTGTAGAGCATTTTCTCTGTAAATGTCCGGGTTTGGCAGCTAGATGACTAGAAGGTCACTGGGAGCTCCTTTCTTCGACAGCCTGGGGCCATGCGCCAACCTAAATCAAATTAATCTTCTCCATTATATCAACAGCTCTGGCTGGCTGTATATATCTACCTGTTTGTGCTACTGGAGGAGTGTCAGGAGCACTTAAACCATTTTACCTACCTACCAAAGCTGTCTTAAAAATATAAATGGATGAAGAAGTACAGCATGGAATGCTACCCTGCCTATAAATACAGAGCTCCTTAGTCGCACTAAATACTTATACATTTTTTTGAGCACTTGATCTAAGGCGACGTTTAGGTTCCATAGAATACATCTAGTAAAGCGCCCTCTGCATCGAGTCAAATTATCTCTTAGGATATTTGGCACATTGGCGTCGTCAGCGTTGTGCTTTAAACTCGCTTTAATTTGTTTGAACTCCACCAGCGAACTCCGCCAGATAGAAATCAGGGCTCTTGGGTCTAATATTTATAGCAAACAACCTAAGGCAATGCAGAGAATAAGTCACGTGCTTACACCATCAGCATTACTCGTTAATCAAATAGGGTGCGAGTGAATTGGCGAAAAATGGTTTAGATATATACATTATCTCAGAGGCGAAAGAGTTTGTTGTGACTCTAGGTTTCATCTAATTTCGAGTCGCTCATACTGGCTAAACTTGTGTAACATCAGATAGTATTTACATAACCCCTTAACCTACAATGATGGGCATAGCCCGCGTGCGGTGATCGGACTAGAATAATGAATATTGCATGTGCCATTGTGTGGATTAAAACTAGATGATTTAAAAAAACTGCGCGGGCTATATGTATATGTATATTTGTGGAATTATCAGAAAACCTTGGATTAATAAATCAAACACTGTTGCTGTAATAAACATTTTAGTGCCTAAAAATTATTGCCTCTAATCAACTGAGCGGGATTGTATATCAACTATATGAAGGGAACTATTTCGTTTTAGCATTCACTCCGTAGAAGGCGCTGGGATTGCGATATCTCTACGTATAGTATTTATAGTTCGATTTAACTCAAACTCACAACATGTATGAGCTAAACGAAAATATATAAGTTATCCCAAAATTGATTGGGCCAAAGCGAAATATGGCTAGATTTACTAGCCTGGTTCGAAATACTTTTGCATTTTGCCAAGCAAAATCGCCTAAAGGTAACGCGCAAAAAGGTTTCGAAACCAAATTTTTTTTATTTTTTACAGGAAAATAAAGAATTTTGTCAGTCGAAATAAGGCAAATCCACCAAGTGTTCTACTATTAAGTTGAATTAAAGTATTCATTAAAAAACTTAAACATAGTTTCTAGTTCTGATTTATAAAACAAATTTTAGAAACCCTTCTTTTCAGGTCTACATAATCTCGTTACAGCAAGCGCATCATATAATATCTCATAAACTTTACGCCCGACAATAATGCGGCGGAGCCGGAACCAACTTTGATGGAACTTGATAAAGCTATTACTCATATGAGTAACAATAAGGCTCCTGGGGAAGATGGCATTCCCAAAGAGCTACTGAAGTACCTCAACGACAACGGGCATCAAGTTCTGCTACATCTCTTTTCAAGAATATGGCACCGAGGCAGCATTCCGAAAGCATGGCGTGTAGGGTTGGTAACTCCTATTCACAGAAAGGGAGACAAATTAAACTGTGAAAACTACCGTGGAATCACTCTCCTAAACTCCACATATAAAATCTTTTCTCGAATCCTCGCATCCCGGCTAACTGCGGAAGCAGAAAAAATCTTGGGCGAATACCAAGGCGGATTTCGCCCAGGTCGATCAACAACAGATCAAATCTTTATGTTAAAGCAAAATTTTGAAAAATGCTATGAATGCAACTTAGACGTACACATCCACATTCGTTGATTTCAAACAAGCCTTTGATAGTATCCTCCGAGACAAAATCACAGAAGCGCTCTCCAACTTGGATATCAGCGACAAACTTATTCAGCTGGTCATAGCAACACTAACTAACACCACTGGAAAAGTAGTTGTACAACAAGCAGTGTCAAAGCCCTTCGAAATCTCCTGTGACGTAAAACAAGGTGACGCGCTTTCCACATCTGTATTTAATCTCCTTCTTCACTATGCGATAAAAAACGAAGTGAAGTTTGGAAACCTTTTTAGTCGCTCAGGAATAACAATCGCGTACGCGGATGATATCGCAATAGTGGCAAGGAACAACAAATATCTCATTGAAACCTTCTGTAATATTGAATTTCGTGCAAAATCAGTAGGCCTTAGAATAAATGAAGGCAAAACTAAATATCTGAAAGTCTCCCGCAGCGAAGAAAGTTGAAGTCTTGACAACATCCAAATCGGGACATTAACCTTTGAAGGCGTTCAACACTTCAAATATTTG